>JAQIUQ010006955.1:0-163746 GCA_030378365.1 Hybognathus amarus | reverse complement strand
AGCCATATAGTGTAGCTTAGTTAAGTTCCTATTGCTAAAGCTAGGCTATAACTTTAAGTCTTTTTATACTTATAAGTATATTAAGTCAGTAGTTTTATTTTTCACTAATAGTTCTATCATTTGATCTTTGCATCCAAGCTTTCTTTTGCTTCCGAAGTAAAAATCCAATAATCTTCTCCAGAAAAAAACTGATTTGAAATTATAATTTAATAATCTTCAAATGACAACTTAAAGAAAAGTATTTCTCTATTTATATCTTGAATATTTTACAATACATTAAAATATATTGCTTTATATGTATAATCAACTATATCAATAGTTTTATGTTTTGACAGTTTTTAATTTGGTTACTATGGAAGCTTGTTTCCGCCATAGAATGAAAAATATAAAAGGTAATTGCGACTTGTTATCTCACAATTCTGAGCTTTTTTCTCACAATTGCGATTTTACTTGGTTTGCTTTGGAAAGTCTCAATTACGAGATATAAAGTCAGAATTGATATATGAAGTCGCAATTGCGTGATATAGATTCAGGATTGCAAGTTATAAAGTCAGAATTGCAAGATATGAAGTAAGAATTGCTAGTTATAAACTTGCAATTATGTGTTATAAAGTCAGAATTGCAAGAATGTAAACTTTTGTAAACAATTGTAAAGAAAAAGTCAGGAATTACTAAGATAAAAAGTCGCACTTCTGCTTGTTTTCACAGAATTGTGACTTTATATCTTTATGTGACTTTATATCAAGCAATTCTGACTTTATATCAGCACAATTCTGACTTTATATCACGCAATTCTGACTTTATATCTTCGACAATTCTGACTTTATATCTCGCAATTCTGACTTTATATCACGCAATTCTGACTTTATATCACGCAATTCTGACTTTATATCTCGCAATTCTGACTTTATATCACGCAATTCTGACTTTATATCGCACAATTCTGACTTTATATCACGCAATTCTGACTTTATATCACGCAATTCTGACTTTATATCTCGCAATTCTGACTTTATATCTCGCAATTCTGACTTTATATCTCGCAATTCTGACTTTATATCTCGCAATTCTGACTTTATATCTCGCAATTCTGACTTTATATCTCACAATTCTGACTTTATATCTCGCAATTCTGACTTTATATCACGCAATTCTGACTTTATATCTACGCAATTCTGACTTTATATCTCGCAATTCTGACTTTATATCTCGCAATTCTGACTTTATATCACGCAATTCTGACTTTATATCTCGCAATTCTGACTTTATATCACGCAATTCTGACTTTATATCACGCAATTCTGACTTTATATAGCGCAATTCTGACTTTATATCTCGCAATTCTGACTTTATATCTCGCAATTCTGACTTTATATCTCGCAATTCTGACTTTATATCACGCAATTCTGACTTTATATCATCGCAATTCTGACTTTATATCTCGCAATTCTGACTTTATATCTCGCAATTCTGACTTTATATCTCGCAATTCTGACTTTATATCTCGCAATTCTGACTTTATATCTCGCAATTCTGACTTTATATCACGCAATTCTGACTTTATATCTCGCAATTCTGACTTTATATCATCGCAATTCTGACTTTATATCTCGCAATTCTGACTTTATATCTCGCAATTCTGACTTTATATCTCGCAATTCTGACTTTATATCTCGCAATTCTGACTTTATATCTCGCAATTCTGACTTTATATCGCGCAATTCTGACTTTATATCGCGCAATTCTGACTTTATATCACGCAATTCTGACTTTATATCTCGCAATTCTGACTTTATATCTCGCAATTCTGACTTTATATCTCGCAATTCTGACTTTATATCTCGCAATTCTGACTTTATATCTCGCAATTCTGACTTTATATCTCGCAATTCTGACTTTATATCACGCAATTCTGACTTTATATCACGCAATTCTGACTTTATATCTCGCAATTCTGACTTTATATCTCACAATTCTGACTTTATATCTCGCAATTCTGACTTTATATCTCGCAATTCTGACTTTATATCTCGCAATTCTGACTTTATATCTCACAATTCTGACTTTATATCTCGCAATTCTGACTTTATATCACGCAATTCTGACTTTATATCTCGCAATTCTGACTTTATATCTACGCAATTCTGACTTTATATCTCACAATTCTGACTTTATATCTCGCAATTCTGACTTTATATCACGCAATTCTGACTTTATATCTCGCAATTCTGACTTTATATCACGCAATTCTGACTTTATATCTCGCAATTCTGACTTTATATCTCGCAATTCTGACTTTATATCTCGCAATTCTGACTTTATATCTCGCAATTCTGACTTTATATCTCGCAATTCTGACTTTATATCTCGCAATTCTGACTTTATATCTACGCAATTCTGACTTTATATCTCGCAATTCTGACTTTATATCTCGCAATTCTGACTTTATATCACGCAATTCTGACTTTATATCTCGCAATTCTGACTTTATATCTCGCAATTCTGACTTTATATCTCGCAATTCTGACTTTATATCTCGCAATTCTGACTTTATATCTCGCAATTCTGACTTTATATCTCGCAATTCTGACTTTATATCTCGCAATTCTGACTTTATATCTACGCAATTCTGACTTTATATCTCGCAATTCTGACTTTATATCACGCAATTCTGACTTTATATCTCACAATTCTGACTTTATATCTCGCAATTCTGACTTTATATCTCACAATTCTGACTTTATATCACGCAATTCTGACTTTATATCACGCAATTCTGACTTTATATCTCGCAATTCTGACTTTATATCACGCAATTCTGACTTTATATCTCGCAATTCTGACTTTATATCTCGCAATTCTGACTTTATATCACGCAATTCTGACTTTATATCACGCAATTCTGACTTTATATCACGCAATTCTGACTTTATATCTCGCAATTCTGACTTTATATTCGCAATTCTGACTTTATATCATCGCAATTCTGACTTTATATCTCACAATTCTGACTTTATATCTCGCAATTCTGACTTTATATCTCACAATTCTGACTTTATATCTCGCAATTCTGACTTTATATCACGCAATTCTGACTTTATATCTCGCAATTCTGACTTTATATCTTGCAATTCTGACTTTATATCACGCAATTCTGACTTTATATCACGCAATTCTGACTTTATATCACGCAATTCTGACTTTATATCTCGCAATTCTGACTTTATATCACGCAATTCTGACTTTATATCACGCAATTCTGACTTTATATCACGCAATTCTGACTTTATATCTCGCAATTCTGACTTTATATCTCGCAATTCTGACTTTATATCACGCAATTCTGACTTTATATCTCGCAATTCTGACTTTATATCTCGCAATTCTGACTTTATATCTCGCAATTCTGACTTTATATCTCGCAATTCTGACTTTATATCACGCAATTCTGACTTTATATCTCGCAATTCTGACTTTATATCTCGCAATTCTGACTTTATATCATCGCAATTCTGACTTTATATCACGCAATTCTGACTTTATATTCACGCAATTCTGACTTTATATCACGCAATTCTGACTTTATATCTCGCAATTCTGACTTTATATCACGCAATTCTGACTTTATATCACGCAATTCTGACTTTATATCTACGCAATTCTGACTTTATATCTACGCAATTCTGACTTTATATCTCACAATTCTGACTTTATATCACGCAATTCTGACTTTATATCTCACAATTCTGACTTTATATCACGTAATTCTGACTTTATATCTCAGCAATTCTGACTTTATATCTCAGCAATTCTGACTTTATATCAGCACAATTCTGACTTTATATCTCGCAATTCTGACTTTATATCACGCAATTCTGACTTTATATCTCACAATTCTGACTTTATATCTCGCAATTCTGACTTTATATCACACAATTCTGACTTTATATCTCGCAATTCTGACTTTATATCACACAATTCTGACTTTATATCTCGCAATTCTGACTTTATATCACACAATTCTGACTTTATATCACGCAATTCTGACTTTATATCTCGCAATTCTGACTTTATATCGCACAATTCTGACTTTATATCTCGCAATTCTGACTTTATATCACACAATTCTGACTTTATATCTCACAATTCTGACTTTATATCACACAATTCTGACTTTATATCACGCAATTCTGACTTTATATCTCGCAATTCTGACTTTATATCACACAATTCTGACTTTATATCTCGCAATTCTGACTTTATATCACACAATTCTGACTTTATATCTCACAATTCTGACTTTATATCACACAATTCTGACTTTATATCTCACAATTCTGACTTTATATTACACAATTCTGACTTTATATCACGCAATTCTGACTTTATATCTCGCAATTCTGACTTTATATCACGCAATTCTGACTTTATATCACGCAATTCTGACTTTATATCACGCAATTCTGACTTTATATCACGCAATTCTGACTTTATATCTCGCAATTCTGACTTTATATCTCGCAATTCTGACTTTATATCACGCAATTCTGATTTTATATCTCGCAATTCTGACTTTATATCTCGCAATTCTGACTTTATATCATCCAATTCTGACTTTATATCACGCAATTCTGACTTTATATCACGCAAATTCTGACTTTATATCACGCAATTCTGACTTTATATCTCGCAATTCTGACTTTATATCTCGCAATTCTGACTTTATATCACACAATTCTGACTTTATATCTCACAATTCTGACTTTATATCACGCAATTCTGACTTTATATCTCACAATTCTGGCTTTATATTCACGCAATACTGACTTTATATCTCACAATTCTGACTTTATATGACACAATTCTGACTTTATATCTGGTGGAGAAAGCGGGCGGATACTAATATATTTATATATATATATGTTGTATATGGGTTGTTTACTTTGCTCTTAATGTATATATGTATGACATATATATGACACTCACGACACATGGTTACATCACCGCCTTGTCACATTTTCTGTTAAACATGAATTCCTTACCTGGAGTTGCATTTTTAAATTACATCTCGAGAGGACCAATATGGATGTTTTTGTGCGAGAACAGTGGTTAATGTACAATCACGCACACCTCTTCAATAAGAATGATCAAAGAGGAGCTGAAGCTCGTGTCAAGTTAATTTGTTTGCTCGCCCAGTCTCCGGTGTAATGTGATTCAAAGACTGTCTGTTCTCATCACAACCACATCAGTCCTTTGAAGCTCACCTGCTTCCAACAGAAACCTCCAGTTTCCATGGCGACCACTACCGATGTCAATACACCTATAACACCACCAAAGCGGCAGGTTCAAAGGCCAGCTGTTCGATACACAGTGTAGTGTGTGTATCAACAGACTCTCTGAGCCAATTAATATTATGCTAATTGCTACTCTTCCAGATGCTCGAATTAGGTAAAAATGCATTAAAACATTGCATTAAAATATTAACAGCATTAATAGGGGTGGGGGGTATTTAACTCCATTGTCTTTAACACCATTAAATTTCCATGAATCATTCACTCTGAAGAAATTTAGCTTTTAGCTTCTGTAATTTTGTCTGGAAGCTCCTGTCCCTAAGCTACTCTTGTCAATTCTTGAGGAGTGTCATGTACTTGGCAATCTCTGCTTAATTGGGTTTCTTGAACTCAAGAAATTGAACAAAAAGAACTGCACCTTTTTCTTTCTGTGAAGCGAATCATTTGCGAATTGAATAAAAAGTTGATTAGGATGTGACATCCTTAATTATTCCCAGTGCCGCAGAATGCACTTCAAAGCATACTTCATGCTACTTGCGTATGTTAATATAATGCATTTGTTTAGTTCTGCACTTCTCTTTTTAAATCCCAATCCGTAATGTAATATTTGTCCAGAGAGAACAGAGAGTGCCTTTGGATAAAGGTGCGCAATCCCGAGTGAGAATGAAGGGACATTAATTAATGTCATTTTAATCCAATGCTTTCCATGCAGGAAACGGCCAGCAAAGACTTCCGAACCCCACGCACACAATTTCTGCATATATCTTTCCCTTCCAGCTCATAATTTAGTGAGTGCAAGCAATTCCCACCAGATCTGCCTGACTGTGAAGTGTTTGTTAAGTCAAATGTGTGGGGAAGATTTATGAGCTAGAGTCATGCCTGATGCTTATTAACTTAGATCCACCGCAAAATCAGTTTGTCCTCGGCCTAGTGTGATGACAAAAACAGCCCAGCTAGTTTTGTTGTCCTTTTCACACAGCCTTACTATTAATTACAGGGGTTGGACAATGAACAATTGTCAACTGGACAATGGCCGTACACGACAACGTTTTGGCCGTTCATTTACAGAAACAGCTTTTTGAGGGACTGGAAACTCAAACATTTGAAAATGGGGTTCAAAGTGTACGTTTTTTAAATGATTCCATTATTGTCTCTCCATGGACAACAAAAACGTGAATTTGTGAAAACTGTGACGTCATGCGCATGCGTATGTAAACCCCTCCACCTGGGTCCTACTCGACCTGCTCCAAGCGGGCCTCGAACCCGGGTCTCCGGCATGAGAGTCGGGCGCTCTAACAAGGAGACTAAAGGCTGCAGCCTCTGGCGCCTGTCGCTAGAGCGCCTATTGAGATCAGGGGAGTGAGGTTTACTTGCACAGCAACTACTAGCTGGCCTCCGTTACACTCACCACCCTAAACCTCACTCTCATCCGGGTCACGGCACCAATGTAACCCCTCCACCCGGGTCCTACTCGACCCGCTCCGAGCGGGCCTCGAACCCGGGTCTCCGGCATGAGAGTCTGGGCGCTCTAACAAGGAGGCTAAAGGCTGCAGCCTCTAGCATCTGTCGCTAGAGCGCCTATTGAGATCAGGGGAGTGAGGTTTACTTGCACAGCAACTACTAGCTGGCCTCCGTTACACTCACCCCCTAAACCTCACTCTCATCCGGGTCACGGCACCAATGTAACCCCTCCACCCGGGTCCTACTCGACCCGCTCCGAGCGGGCCTCGAACCCGGGTCTCCGGCATGAGAGTCGGGCACTCTAACAAGGAGGCTAAAGGCTGCAGCCTCTAGCATCTGTCGCTAGAGCGCCTATTGAGATCAGGGGAGTGAGGTTTACTTGCACAGCAACTACTAGCTGGCCTCCGTTACACTCACCCCCTAAACCTCACTCTCATCCGGGTCACGGCACCAATGAACCCCTCCACCCGGGTCCCTACTGACCCTCTCCGAGCGAGTGAGGTTTACTTGCACAGCAACTACTAGCTGGCCTCCGTTACATGTACTTACGTGTTCAATCTATAGGCACGTGATGTTTCTTTACAAAGGGACATCACTATCTACTGGCCTGTTATGAATAAAACAGCATTTTTTTGTCGTTTTTCTATGTGAACAGGGACGTTTTGACAACATTACCGTCTGTATGTGAAAAACTTTTAGCACATCGTTGTTGTGTAAAAGTACACTGACTGAAACACCGGTCAGTATATATGTTAGAGCTTTCACACTTATATATTGTATGTGTGCGTAGGCTATGTGTTATTGTATATGGTGTTCACTCTTCACTGATTTTACATTCCATCATTGAAAGCAGAGTGTGAAAGTTGAATTAGCAGAGCAATGGCACAGCTGTCCATGAATTATTGTAATCCACACAACATAATGGGAGAAATATCAGAGTTCAAAAGAGGACAAATTGTTAGGTGCGTGTCTCACTGGCTCATTTGTGACCAGGACAGCAAGTCTTTGTGGTGTATTGAGCCTAACTGTCGACGCAAGAGGAAGCTGTCTGAAAGAGATGTCCAGGTGCTAACCCAGATTATGTCCAAAAAACATAACCTTAGCTTCCCAACTCACTGCAGAATTAGATGTGCACCTCAAATCTCCAATTTCAACCAAAAATTTCCGTCTGGAGCTCCACAGTCAATGTTCATGGGCGGACTGTTGTAGCCCAACGTTTCGTCAGCTCGTGCCAATTGGTTTCATTGGTGCCAGCAGTGCAAATCTTAGGCTGTGGACAATGTAAAGCATGTATTGTTCTCTGATGAGTCCACCTTCTCTGTCTTTTCCACATCCCAATGAGGCTTAACACCCAAACTGTTGCTGCCCAGTGTGAAACATGCAGTGAATAAGTAATGGTTTGGCCTGCAATTTCATGACAGTCCCTACTGTGCTTGATCGGCGCATCACTGCCAGAGCCCACCCCAGGCCCGTCACAGAGCAAACAAAGCAATTTGCCTGGGCCCAGAGCTGGCCTGGCTCTACTTGTCTTGTACAAATGGTGTAATTTTGCAGCAGGAAGGCTAGCAAAAATATGTTTATGTTTTTTAATAGGTTTTGATAAAAGTGGCATAGCATGCTATACTAACTACTCCAACGTGATAATCTATTTACCAATGGGGGTTTACAAAACCACACAATAAATCCTGTGCATCAAACATTAGCTGGGATCAGTGGGATGTTTTTAAGCATTGGTAGTGAAAGCAGCTGCATCCCTTCCCTTCTAATATCAAAATATGGAAATGCTGGGCGTATCTTTAAGTTTTCAGTAACACTTTATAATAATGTCCATTTTCCTTGGTGCCCCCAAATTCCTTCAAACGGCCCTGGACCTTCGAACCGATCTGGGGACCATGTGCACCTAATGATTCAAACATTGTACCCTAAAGGGGATGCTATCAGCATGATAATGCACCAATACACACAGCAAGACTTGTGACAGAATGCTTGATGAACATGAAAGTGAAGTCCCATGGCCTGTACAGTCAACAGATCTAAATATTGAGCCACTTTGAAGTGTTTGGAGAAGCAAGTCAGAAAACGCTTTCCCCCACTAGCATCAAGCAATCATTGGAAGAGGAATGGATCAAAATCCATCTTGCTACTGACTCCCAGACGAAATGGTTGCTGCATTAGCCACAAAATGAGGCCCTGCCTACACCATTATAAAATGTATGCAGTCTAAAACCATGTGTTTCAGTTTCATTGTCCAAACCCTAAATTAAACTCGGATCTCTGACTTGGACTTGAGAACCTCATTGAGAACTCGAGTCTTGAATTGGTACTCGAACTACGTCCTCAGGTCTAGAGAACTCGACAAAGGTGGTCTTGACTACAGCCCTAATTTTAACCCAACATTTGGGTTTGTCCATATTTGACCCAAATTTGGGTTGAAACAACCCAGCATTTTTTAGAGTGTATTTTAGGTCATTTTTAATATTGTTCTGTCTACACAAAAAGGGGCCAAGCCAAAATTGCAAAATATTTAGTGGAATTTTAATGGTCTGAACAATTTTAGTCACACATCACAGGTCAGGAAATTAGCAGAATTGCTCAAATACTGTAAATAAAGTAACTTTGCAGTCAACAGCCTTCCTCTTTGTTATCTTTAACTGTTTAAGCCTGACATATTTTTACAGGAAGAAGAGGTGTTTTTTACTAGTTCATGCATAGCTGAAAAATGTCTCCCAGATAGAGCTTAATATGAGACCAAATATTCACTATTGGGTTCAAATCTGAACTCGGATCAGGTGGAAACGTAAGCCTCAAGCCACCACTTGGGTGTGTTTTCAGACTTAGGCAGAAGCATTGTCTTGATTGAAAAGTAACATGTGATCATTCCTCTTTAATAACAACTTTTAATTTGTGTGAGCAAGCTATTGTGCAAAATTTATCCTGTACTCCATGGTATTAAATATATATATTTACCTCTGTAAGATTTTGGATGGTGGTGCATTGATCGTGAAAGTTGTCATGATGTGTTATACATATTTGGCAGGTTATTTTTGTATCTGGCAGTGTTAGCTCAGTTTGATGAAGAAGAACACATTTTGTATGAAAACAAGAAGCAGGAGATTAGACGAAGTGCTCGAAATAGAAAAGTACCTTTTATAGAGTAAAACACTTTAATCCAAAATTAATTCATTCGATACAGATTATCACTTAGATTGCAGATGCACTTATAATGAGGTAGCTGAATATTTTACCCCACATATCTGGGACATTTGTGTGTCACTTTTCCCCAAGCCCTGATTATTTTCCATCCCCAAGTTTGCCTATAAGGGAGAAAATGGCTCAGTTATTGCAATTTGCGTGCTTGTAACAAGGTTCAACAATGCACTAATCTAACCTGATGGCATTTTCTTTAATCTTGAAGGAAGTTTTGTCAAGACTAGCAGAATGATCGACAGCTGAAAAGATGTTGCATGCCGTATAGTGTGAGTTGGGAGTCAGATCTGAAAATAATCAAGACAGACAGTGAGCTGTACCACTGAGGTCCTGCATCAACTAATATTAGAGCACAGCCAGATTAATCCTGGCCTTCTGGGTCTTTAGATAGTGTTTGCACTAATGAAGATTTCTTAATTATAACATCACCTCAGACAGGAGCGTGTGGTGAAGAGTGCTAAGGAGTTGAGATGAGGTACAAATTTCCAGCTTGTCTTTTTTTTTCCTTTTAATTATTTTGCAAGCAATTTTTATATGAATGCCAGTCAGAATGCCACCGCCCTATATATATATATATATATATATATATATATATATATATATATATATATATATATATATATATATAAACCCATATGACATCAAGTATAGTATATGTAATAGTATTTTATATTTGTATTTGACATCAGGCTGTGGTTGGATTCTTTGTTTAGCCAATCAGGAGACACTTGCTTTCTGAGTTCATTTGCATATTCCATATATGGCAAGTTGGAAGTTGAAGGTGTCATAGCTAAAGCATATTAATGAGGTTTAAGGACATCAAATAATTAGCAGTTGTCACATGTTGGTTTGTCGTTTCAGTTTGTGGGGTGGATTTTGAGTCATTCCAAAATGTCTACAGTCACTTAGACTTGTATTATTTAGATAAGTGGTATTCAATCCTAGTCTTGGGACCTACCAACAATGTCTTTCTTATCTGATACGTCAGTTCATAAAGCCTAATGAGCATGATGACCTGAATCAGGTGTGAAATAAGGGAGACACAAAAACGTGCAGAGCAGTGGGTATGAAAACCACTAATTTAGATAAATACTCAACATGGTTGAGTTGTTCTGGAGAGTTTTTTGGCATAGGTCCACATCAATACGCTACCGAATAACCTGTGGTATCGAGCTTTAGTCTTCATGCATCGAGAGCCACAGCATGAGGATTATTTTTTCTTTCTTTCTTTCTTTCTTTCTTTCTTTCTTTCTTTCTTTCTTTCTTTCTTTCTTTCTTTCTTTCTTTCTTTCTTCTTTCTTTCTTCTTTCTTTCTTTCTTAAGGTTGCCAATGAGGGCTATGAGCCAGTGAAAAATGTCTCCCTACTGTTGGGGGGAATATGATGAATGCTGAGTGTTAGTGTTATTGAGGCAGCTGGAAAAGAGGAAAACATTTTAGGAAGACTTGCTAGTACTTGGCAACTTTCCTAGTCTTGTTTCAGCAAAGCAATTTTTGAAGTTTGGCACTAAAAGTGCACAGAATTCCCAAAACGTAGTTTAGTGAATATATTTTGCAGTCTGAACGCCTCTCTGCAGCAAAGACCAGCTTGAATTTCCAGACGAGGTTGATACAAGTTTCTGGTGGTTTGGTGCTAGATCACACAGTTATGCTGGAATTTTAGATTTCCGGATGGGATCATAAAATCTATAAAAGATGGGGTTTTCAAACTTTAAGGTCATATAAAAACTTCTCATGATGTCCCAAATGGTATTTTACCATAATTATACTTAGTTTTAGTAAGGGTTGTGTGCCATTCAGCTTTGGATTGGCAGTTCCTTAAAAGTAGACTTAAAATGAAAAATTAACTGAAATTCAAAGATGTTCTTTGAATATCTGTATTAATGAATTAGACAAGCAAAGTACAATACCAATTCCGAAATGTTTGAAAAAAGTTTGAGAAGTTTGAAAAAAAAATTGAAAAATGTTTGAAAAAAATTTGAAAAATGTTTGAAAAAATTGTGAAAAATTTTTGAAAAAATTTTGAAAAATGTTTGAAAAAAATTTGGGAAATGTTTTGACAATTTTTTAAAAAAAAGTTTGAAATATTTTGAAAAAAAGTTTGAAAAAAAGTTTGAAAAAAAGTTTGAAAAAAAGAAGTTTGAAAATGAATGGATGGGACAAAATGGATGGACGGACAGACAGATAGATTTTTTTAATGGCTTGACTTATTGTATGAAATTTAAATTTTATGTACATTTTTATGTACATTTTATGTACGAGTTTAGGAAATCCAAAATCAGATCCTGGATGGATCCTATACCAGTTGCAGAGCCGTAAAACCAATCGTCGTAATGGGCTCCCCGGGACGGCCTGTAATTGTTCTCGATAAACCTTGTGGCTGTGAGTGCATGAAACCCGAGTGCTTCGGCTCGCATCAGGCTTTAACAAGCGCCATGCCCTTTAAATCAATTGTGCCAACAGCCTGCACCGTTGAGGCTATAAGCATGCATCTCCCTGGCAGATTTTTTCTCACCTATACGGATGGTGTCTGTACACAAACTGAAATGGCAACGTTTGTCGCCCCTTGTTCCAGCATTCACCCCTCTGCTCTCACTCCATCACTTTCACATCTATGAAAGTGCGCTTATCACTCCTTGCTCTTGGATGATCGTGACTACATCATCCAAGACAGAATGATGTGGCTGAGACAGTAATCTTCACTATTGCTTCTTGTGTCTACTAGTGCTTGTTTACGGCCTCTATTTCGCAAAGAGCAAAAACGCCCTCCACTAAAATGGCGTCACCTGAAAATCAACCCACCAAATGCTTCATCATCAGGGATGTCGAAAACACAGCACTAATATATATCATTGTGATGGGAATAAATGACCCAATCACTCAGTTGGAAGCACTTGCCCTTTTTATTTTTTACTCTTTCACTTGCCATGCATTAATACCAGAAACTTGACGTGACGTGACGCTCTACAGAAGCTCCAGATAAACTAAATGTCCAGAGACAGCTATCTCGTCTCTCAAAGAAGAATATATGTATTGTATTTAATTGTATTTATTTATTTTAATTGGCTTTTTTTGTGGCCCAATCAGACCTGTAACCCATTTTTTGTTCATGATCCAACAGTTGAGTTCTCAAAGAAATTACAAATGAACAAGGACTCCACTCGGCTACTCTTCCACAGGTCTCTTTTTGCAAATATTTGCAGTAGGACTGGTTTAATGAGTGCAGGATATTAAAGTAAAGTCTGCCGTTAGCAATATCATCTGCTTTGAACACCATTGGGCTGCTTTCTTCAAAGGATTGCAACTCCCACTAGGCTTTGGGGGTGAAGGCTTTCAGGTGTAGGACTGGTGACAACTGCCCATTGCTAATCCAGGCCAGGTGCCAATGTTATCCAACGGTGACTTGTAATGCCTCCAGCATCTCTATTTTTCCTGCGACTGGAGATAGGAGAGCAGGCTCTGTTGAAGCGCACCAATTTGGACGCATTCCCACTGTATTACAATACACTGTCAACATTCCTGAATGGATCCAGAAGCTTGTAGGCAGTTCCGGTCTCTTGGACTGATCAAATTGCAATGCTCAACCAGTCTTACTGCTCTCTATTTTCATTCACACAGTTGACATAACTTTGATACACAGCCAGAAACACATTTAAATTCACGTTTAGCACAGTTTTTGCCCTCCTTTTCTCAACCCTATCAGACCTGCAACCTTTTTTTTGGTTCATGACCCACCAGTTGAGATTTTTTGCCATATTAAATATTAGCTTTTCCCTTATAGATTAGCTAACACTGTTCATCCTCTTTTAGGTAAAATTGACATGTTGTTCCAGCCTCAGCAGCAATATTAAAAGAGCAGCCAGTTTGTTTTCTCCCTAGTGAACAGAAAGCCACTTGAATGCCAAAGCAAATGAGAGAATCTTTTGTTCTGGGCAGTGTTTTCTTTCAGGTTAGCTTCAGGCTAGATCCATCTGACTCAGGTTAAATTAGGCTGCCCTCAAAGTTTAGCTCTGAATCTCTTGAATTAATCGTTTTCAGGGAATGAAAACATGTGGAAGTGGAGGATACAAAACAAGAAAAGCTATGTATTTAAATGAAAACTAACAGAGCTAAAAGGATTGCTATTTGCTAAAACAAGCAAATAGCAATCATTTTAGCTCTGTTGGTAATATGCCTAAATTTTTCCTGTATTTTTATTTGCCCTGTGAATTGAGAAAATTCAACCCGATCTCACGGGAATTCATACGAATTTTACGAGGTGGCTAATTCGTAACAATTCATACGACCTCACTCGTGAGAATTAGTACGATTTTGCTAAATCGTACTTATTTTACGAATTGGCCAATTCGAATGAATTCGTACGAATGACCTACCCCTTACCCCGCCCCTAAACCTAACAATCACGTGGGTTTAGACCAAATCAATACGAATTCGATACGAGTGAGGTCGTACGAATTAGTAGGAATTAGCCACTTTTTAATCACTCGTACGAATTTCGTACGAATTAGTCGTGAGATAGGGTAGGAATATTGTATTTATATATATATATATATATATATATATATATATATGTGTGTGTGTGTGTGTGTGTGTGTGTATATTTATTCAGCTGTTTATTTATTTGATCATTTTTGACCAATAGCATTCACAGCACCTTAAATCAAAGAGTGTTTTGGTGAAATGCTAATGTTAAAATTTGAAGAAAAAATTTAATTTTGTTGCTAATATTTTCATTTTGGTTATGTAATGTGAAGAATATTTCATATATCTGTCACTACGTGATATGAAAATCTTAAAATTGCATTTTATAATTAATGATAACATTCTGTTGATGTAAACTTTTTATTGTATATTGTATATTTTGGGTAGAACCCGACCAATAAAGGATTGTGAAGGCCGATACATCGATACAAATATTTGTTGGTTTTAAAATCCGTTATGCCGATATATCGGACAATATATTTTTTTTTCTTGAAACGCGCAACAAAACATTAACAGATTTCCCGAACATTAGTTATTTGTAGTTATTTATGAGTTTTGACTAAAATAATATGATCATGCATTTTAAAAAGAAACTGTTTTATTTTATTGTCACAACGGAACAGACTGATGATAGTGGCATTAGCTAGTCTATGATGAGCCATAATTTAGTCAACTACACCGTAACAACGTAACGTAATTATTTCTAACTAATTCCGCTTCACTCTCGGCTTATTTAACAGCAGCAAAACTGGACATGAAAGTCACAAATTCTGTCATGCTTATTTGAGTAAAGATAACTGATGGGGATGTTCTTTTAATTGCTATTCAAGCAATGTATGTCTCGTGACCAACTCAACGAGTGTTGCCAATAGGGACGGTGTAGAGTGCCCTCTGGTGGACAAACTATACAACTCCAACACTAATGACATGGTTCAAGTGTGTTTCGTCCGTTTTTATTTTTTTTTATTATTTTGAAATATTAATTTATCGGCCATTATAACTGCCGATACCGATAGTTTGGAAAATGCCTAATATCGGCCGATAATATTGTCCTGCCGATATATCAATCTGACTCTACTTTTGGGCTGACATTGATCTGCAGTGTTAAATTGGTTATTTTAACCAGCTTTACCAAAATAAACCTTTTCTGGTTTACCAGCACCATCTAGGATTTGTATTCGTAATGGAGAAAAGCAAATTATGTTTTTTATTTTCATTCTGATCAAGACAATGAGGAAGTAATGTGATTGACAGTTGGCGTTAACATTTTGGACACGTAGACCCATGGCGACTGGCAGTGATTGTGGCGCCTTAAATACTTTCTTGCGGTACATTCTGTTCCTCTGCCCTGTGTTCAGGCAGCTCTCGTACCCATCTGCATGCTAAACAGAGGCCCATACGGGCCAATTTGCTGCAGACAATTTACCAATGTCGCTTTGAATTTGCTAGTAGTAAAAAAGGCAGCAAAATGCTTGGAGCTTTGTGAAATGGGGAGTCTGGGATGGCTAAAACCTTCACCCTCAAAAACATACACAAAAGCCACAATTGCTCAGAAGAGTAGAGATATTCTGATCGTCGTGTACCCAGATGAGAATCCCAGAGGGTTAAGAAAGAGGCAGTTCTGACAAGGATGTGACAGGGCTTAATTAGCCATTGAACTTAGCTGCAGAAGACGTTTATCTAGACTGTTGTCGTTTGAATGGATTAAGACGTGTTTTTACTAATGCTAAACTGCTTATGCTCACAGCTATGGATTAGAGTGACACAACAAAGAGAGTCGAATAAAACGCATGGATGTGTCACTTCAGAGGAGCTAAAGTTGAGTGCTTAAGTAGGCTAGCATGTACCTATGTGTGAGATTATTGCTGAATGGTCTTTTTAAACACCATGAAAAAAACAAATACTAAGAAGTTCATGCTAATCTTTCAGTCTGATAAACTTTCACTCACATTGTTATGCTAATTGTAATGCTAAATGCTAACTTGTAGCATTTTTGCTAATGTCTCAAACTCTTTTCTGTAACTTGCGCTCTCTTCTCTCTCAACGCAGATACTGAGGGTTGCGAGCACAATTGGAGGAAGTTTCACGGCCACTGCTACAGGTACTTCACCCGTAGACACACATGGGAGGACGCTGAGAAGGACTGCAGAGAGCACAGCGGTCACCTGGCCAGTATCCACTCCACGCAAGAGCAGGACTTCATTAATGGTCAGTATCTACTCATTTCAAACAGATGCACAGTCAATGTTCTGCAGGTTCAACATGCTTGTGTACTTCTAAAAACAAGCTTTTACACGACTGTTTAATCAAAAATACAGTAAAAACTGTAATATTGTCAAATATTATTTAATTGAATTTAAAATAACTGATAATGATTCATTTTAAAATGTAATTTATTGCAGTGATGATTTTAAGCAGTCATTACTTTTGTCTTCAGTGCTACATGATCCTTCAGAAATCATTCTATTATTCTGATTTGCTACTTATTATTATCAATGTTGGAAACAGTTAATATTTTTGTGGAAGTAGTGATGCTTTTTCCCTCCCAGGTTTCTTTGATGAATAGAAAGTTCAGAAGAACAGCATTTATTTGGAATAAAAATCATTATTTTTAGGGCTGTCAAACGATTAATCGCGATTAATTGCATCCAAAATAAAAGTTTTAATGTGTAAAAATAATATATGTGGGTTCACTGTGTATAATAATTTTGTATATATATAAATACAAACATATGCATGTATATTTAAAAAAAATGATATATAAAATATTTATATTTATATATAATATAAATTATATATAAATCTATATAAAGTATATACATTAAAATATTTCTTAAATATATACAAGCATGTATATATATATATATATATATATATATATATATATATATATATATATATATATATATATATATATATATATATATATATATATATATATATATATGTATATATATATATATAATTATACGCAGAGCACCCTCATATATTATGCAAACACAAACTTTTATTTTGGATGCGATTAATCACGATTAATCGATTGAGAGCCCTAATTATTTTGATTACTATAGACATAAAGACATCATAAATGTCTTTACTGTTAATTTTGATTAATTGAATGCATCCTTGATTAATAAAATAATTTATTTATTTAATAAAAAATATCTTCCCAAACCCCAAAAGAACACGTAATTTCTCAGAAATGCATAATCTATTGAATTTATATCGGATAGAGTGCAACAATCAGGTTCCAGAAGTAATTGGCTTTTAACAATAGCTTATTAAAGCCATGCAGACCTACTGTGGATTACAAGATTGTTAATTGATGGTGTATGCTTTTGTTGAAGCCGCCAGCCTGCATTATTTTTTTTATTAAATAATCACGCTTAACACCAGATTTCAGAGGTTAAAAAAACTATAACCCATGATTTTGCAAAGAATCGTAACAAGCAAATTGAGTAAAAAAAGTGCTCTTCAGTGCCTACCCTCTTTGATGAAGCACTGCAAATTATGTGATAGAGTCGAAGGTAATACTCCCTACTCTCAAATTACTTAAATATATGCATATTTTGTAATAAATTGAAAATATGTTGTTCTTTTCCTTACTAAATACCTAAGTACATGGTCTTGAACTGTGTTTTGCATAATTTTCGAATACTTTTTACAAATCCATAATGTTGAAGTTCACTTCGTAGCTGGGTTTGTCTTACAACTCTTATTATAAGACTGTTTAAAAGTCTCTATGAGAAAAATACTTCAGAAACCTAGGCAACTGAAAAAGTGGGCGGGCTCTCAGTAAAGTTTCTTTTTTTAATCCTCACTTCCTGTCATTTAAATTCTGCTTTCTGTGGGGTGTGGCCGATTAAAATTCACACTCATGATTTGACAGGAAACCAATTATTTAATTCTGTATTTTGTGGAACCCTGTTTTCCATGGGTTATAAAACAGCCGATAATTCTGGCTAAATTGTGTTTGTTTCACCCAATTAGCTTTGACTAAAACTCTTTGCATAGCCTAGATTCATTAATAGCGAGCCACATAACTTAGAAAAGAGACAGGACTGCTGACCTCCCGCATGGCACAGATTGCATTATGTCTACCCGCCCCTGGTCGAGCCTAAATCCAGCGTAATGACTCTCGGTGTGGCCTCTCACAGCATGCTGTCTGCTCACAGAGCCACAGCGCTCACCAAAAAGTGTGTTTAATCGCCTTGAAAATGGACATCTCCACCCCTGCAATAAAGGGGGCACAGCCATTAGGAAGATTAATGGGCCCTGTAATGATGTTAATCAGTAACACCATGATTGAAATTCCATTACACCCAGACCAAAAAAAAAAATCCTCTCAAATGCATCTTGGGGACAATCTGATGGCTTCTGGCTTGAGCTTGAATTGTGATTGTGATAACACTATTGCTCTGCTCCCAGTGGCCTTAGGAGACATAAAGCAGAATAGAACCTAAAGGGGAAGCATTATCACTGCATTTTATGACACCAAGTCCCTATTCACACCTTGTATTAACCTGTTTTTCATTGGTCTTCCAGATTGTTGGTTATACATGGTATTAAGTCTTTCCATCAAAAAGAGTGTTTAAAATATGTCCTGGATGTCCAACAGAGTAAATGTTGTTTGATATCATATGTTTTTAATAGGAAAACAGTTGATTATTTCATGCTTTTGAAACATTAAACTTGTTTTATCTGGTCATTTACATATGAAGCAGACTGAGGGTAGGGAATCCATCCGGTCTGTCTGCCCTAGCTAGATTTAAAGAGGCACCTCTGGTTCACGAGGGCCAACCGGAGGACAGGTTCATCAGAGAATCCCTTGCAAAAGGTCCAAACCATGATGATCCTGCTCTGAGCCAATAAAATACATCCACTTTCTTAGTTGAAATCCTGACCTCTGTCCCATTATTTAAAATATAGTGTGTTTTTAATTAAAAAATAATAATAATTTGTCAGGGTGTAATAATATATACGTGCCACAATATATAGCAATACAAAAATGCAACAATACGTTTTGTGGATAGTGACAGTATGTATCGTGGATAGTTCCCCCAAAATAAAAATTACTGTGTGAGGAAAGAAATAAATTTTTTTCAGAGTTTTAGTGTCAGTACTATATTAAACTACTATACATAATTATTATATATTATATATACATAGTTGATTATAATAATGTAATGTACAATAATGCAGTGGGGGAATATTTGTGGGTCTTGATAATGGCAAATGTCTAATGTTACCAGTAAAAAGTGTAAAAACTTAGTCCGTGACAGAGTGCAAGCATATTCGTCTAAATTATTCTGTATTTTCTACTTTTTTTACTTTTTATTCTGGTGTCTCCATTGTCCTTGGGTTACAAGCACTGAGTCTAAGTCTGTTCATTTAAACTCACAATGTAATATCAAATTTAGCTTTTTAATCAACAGTACATTTTTATCATATGTCTTGGAGTATCGCAATAATATCGTATCGTGATATGTATCGAATCGTGACATGCGGGTATCGTTACACCCTTAATAATTTGAAATGTTTTGTGCTTTTAAAACAGTAATGAGCCATGAGAACACATGGATTGGTCTGAATGACAGGATGGTGGAAGACGACTTCCAGTGGACCGATAACATGGATCTGGTGAGACTGGCACAAAGTACATCAAAAAATAAATTAAATTAGCCATATAAGTTTATTCATATATTTAAAATAGACTAAATGTATATATTTAAATTGGATGTTTAACTATATATATATATATATTATATATATATATATATATATATATATATATATATATATATATATATATACACACTGTAAAAAAATTGGAGTAGGATTTACTTGAAAAATGCTTGCTAAACTATCTCACTCAGAAAATGCTAGTAAATTTACAAAGATTTGCCAAGTAAAAACCTAAACATATTCATCAGTAGCTTTAATTAGAAATCTTTAAGTTAAATTTACTTGGAATATAGAATTAATTAAACTTTACAAAAAATAAGTATTTTAACTCGGCTAGTAAAAGGTTGATTAATATCGATTTAGAGCCTCATTAAATGAGCCTCATTAATTATTCAAGGTCCAGTGCATGATGGGAACCCCAGTATCAGAAAAGTTTGGTAATTTTTACTTAATTTTATTGAGTTGATTTTTACACTTTCATTTCTACTCACTTGAATTAAGTACTGATATGGAATTTACTTCGTTTTTAAATTCTTGCCTGAACTAACTTTTTCAAGTAAATTACATTGTTTTTTTTCACTAGTATTTACTTATATTTACTTATATAACTTATATGTATATTATATAAGTTAAACTTATTAACTTATTATATATATATATATATATATATATATATATATATATATATATATATATATATATATATATATATATATATATATATATATATATATATATATATTAGGGATGCATGATATATCGGCTACCATATCAGTATTGGCCGATATATGTTATTTTTAATGTTATCGTTATTGCGCCCGATACAAAAATTTGCCCGATATATTGAAGCCGATAAATAATGGATTATTTAATTCAGCTGAGACCCTTCAGATGCTCACTGTTCACCATGATGGTTTCGAATTGTGCAACATGTGCAGCGCAAATCTGTCATTTAGGCTACATGAAATTATAATGAGAACATGCCTTTTAATGGTGAGACTTTTTGTTTTTATAATCAGGCTCTCAAAAATTATATAAAAATTTGTATTTCGATGTATTGGCCAATATAGCTGTTATCGGCTTTCAGATATAAAGAATTATCGATTATCTGTATCGACCAAAATTTGAACATAGGTTCATCTCTATTATAAATATATACAAATTGAATCAGAATACAAGTATCAGAACATATAGTACAATGAATCACTTAGTCTAATCACAGTATGATAATACAGGCAGTATAATCAGATAGATTATGCAAATAGATGCACAAGTCTCTCTTTAAACCATTTAGGTAGCAAACAAGTTTATTACATCAGATTGATTAGATGTATCTGAAAACCCATTTGTAATGCAACAGATATATAAGACGATGGAATTTGGATTTAGCCCTGAAAATATCCTCATTCCTTCTCCAGCAATATGAGAACTGGAGGGAGAACCAGCCGGATAATTTCTTTGCGGGCGGAGAGGACTGCGTTGTGATGATCGCCCATGAGAATGGCAAATGGAACGATGTGCCCTGCAACTACAACCTGCCCTACATCTGCAAGAAAGGCACAGGTGAGAGAGAGAGAGAGAGAGAGAGAGAGAGAAGAGAGAGAGAGAGGATGCTTTGGAAAAGAGGACAAATGCTGTACCGCCTTGCTTTATACCTCACTGTACTGTTTCTTCCATTGCTGACCTCCTTTTGTTAACTTAATTCACACATCTTCATGAGATGTTCCTCATATCCTCTTTCATTTTTATATCTTCCTTCTATTTAAATACATCCTGCTTCTTCAAAGGGATAGTTCTGTCGTGCCATTCAGAGACATATGACTTTATTTATTCTGTGGAACACAAAAGGATTCATTGAATAATGAACTGGTTACGCTTTTCAATGCAATTACATATAATCAGTGAGTTGAACTCAAGAACCTGATAAGTACATGATTTATGAACAAATCACTCAGACTGGTTTTGTGAAACGGATCAACGATTTATTGAAAAGATTCGACTCAAAAGAACGATTTGTTCTCACATAAAGTCTTCAGGAGACTCAAAATATAGTTCATGAGTCATGTCAACCACTTTTATGATACGTTTACATGTTTTTGTGACCTTTTTTAGGCTTAAATTCAGTCATTATTTATTCACTCTCATGTTGTTCCAAACATGTATGACTTTCTTTGTTCTGTGTTATATGTCAAAAAATACAATGGAAGTCAATGGAAAAACCGATGGTCTGGTTACCATCATACTTCAAAATATATATATTTTTGGATGTTCCGCTACTGGTTTGCAACAACATGAGGGTAAATAAATAATGGGGGAAACATTTTCTGTAACAAAGTCCCATATTCCAAATTTATTCCCTTCCATTTTTCTTTTTATGTCTTCATTTTCAGCAGTTCCACCTTCATCAATTCCTCTCACGTCTTTCCCAATCAGACAAGAAGCTCAGTAATAACTGTCACTCATTTTGTTCTGAGAATGTGATGGTTGGTCCTCAGGAGGGCTGCCTATTCAAAGCCTTGATCATGACATGACGGACATGACTGGTTCTCTTCAGCCACTTTTAGCTGTCTAGGTCTGACACAGTGTGCTTCACCCACACCACTATGGACTCATTAGACTTGTTTTATCTGGTCATTTACATATGAAGCAGACTGAGGGTAGGGAATCCATCGGGTCTGTCTGCCCTTGCTAGATTTAAAGAGGCACCCCTGGTTCACGAGGGCCAACCGGAGGACAGGTTCATTAGAGAATCCAAGAGGTCCAGACCATGATGGACCTGCTCTGGAGAGCCAATAAAAAGCATGTTTCTCAATTCCAATTGAAATTCTGACCTCCATTCCATAATTTAACTCTCAATTAATTATTAAAAATGTAGTTGATCTTATGTGGTAGGCTTACTTGGCACGTGATAACTTGCTAGAGAAATTTCTTCAAAAACAACACCATATTTGGTATTAGGATTTCAATTAGATGTCAAATTACATGTTTAACTTAAATATCTACTGTATATACTTTAAAAGGTGCATTGTGTAATATTTAGGAGGATCTGTTGACAGAAATGCAATATCGTACACATAACTATGTTTGTAGTGTTGTATAAAGACATTGCATACTGAACCGTTGGTTTTATTAGCCGTTTATTAGCCTTTGGTTTTATTAACCGTTGGTTTTATTATTGGTTTTATTAATGGTTTTATTACCTAAAGGCCTGTTCAAACCGGGATGAATTTTGCGTGTGTTATTCGCCGACGTTTAACGCCTCGTGACTAAACAAAGGGCGCCAATGTGAGTGTTCACACTCGACGCGTAAAACGCCACGCGTAAAAGCGTCATTTAAAAAAAAACGCCTCGGGTAAATTTTTTTAGTTTGACGCGCCGCGTTAAAAACTATCTGACCAAAGAGATTGGCGCTTTTGCTCACGTGTTTGGAGCTTCTTAAAGAGACAGTAAAACACAACTTGGTGGCGCTCAAACACAAAACTGTCTTGCCGAGCGAGCGCACATATGCAACAGTGAAGAAGATATACGCGTCGCCGTCTATACACTACACAGGACGAAATAAGATGCAAGGCAAGATGAATGTAGAGCTGCTGTTCTCGTTGGTGCTAGAACATAAAGCGTATTCTCAACGTATTCAAGCGTAACAACAACGTATTCTCATCCTTTAGCGTCATATAGAACGCTATATGTCAAAACGGCGCTATACTATGCACATGGCACCCGTTATCGTTAATATAACGCGCTGTGATGGGTTTAGATGTGGGGAGGGTAGGGTAGTCTCATATTACGCTAAAGGATTTATGACTACTTGGGTTTGCATGTTATATTAACGATAAAGGGTACCATGTGCGTAGTATAGCACCCTTTTGTCATATAGCGTTCTATGTGACGCTTAAGGATGAGAACGGGCTGGACAGGGACTACAAACATCTTGATAAAAGAGAACTGTTATGAAGTGGTATTGCAGAGCAAATTGGCGCCATCTAATGTCAGGGAATGAATTTGCATGTTCACTCGGCTCATCGTCAGCGAAAATCGCCTGGGTGTGAACACAAAAAACACGTTGAAAAACGCTGACGAATAATGGTGTGTACGGGCCTTTAGAATGAACCATTTCTATCTACATACACCGCGGGTTCCCTTACGTTGAAATGTTTCTACAGTAGCCCTAAATGGACAAATGCGTTTCGTCACTATGTTCTTCTTCGTGGAAAGAAGCTAGCTAAAGTCAGCAAATAAAACACTGACACAGTTATAAACAAGTAACAATAATATTTGCAATAACTTATTGTTTTACCGAATAATTAAGTAAAGTTAATTTCTTAATTTATCTAAAGTAACCTCATTGCTTAACTGGCTACTCTCTGCTGTCTCAGACGACATCTTTTCCTGTCAGCCACCGTAACGTCTGTTGGTTGCAATTCGCAACCTCACCACTAGATGCCACTAAAAATTACATAGTGCACCTTTAAATAATATTTTATTGAAATCCATCATCAAATAAATATTACTTTTAATATACATGTTTAAATGAAACAACTCTTATTGTGCTTTCTGAGATGCGACCTCTGATGGACCTGTTCACCGGTTGAACCCAGAGTGTCTCTTTTAGTCTCCTAAGGCAAACGGACTAGACGAAAGCTAATAAGTTCTCAGAAATAAACATTACCATGGTTATTGTAATGGTGTGCACAGGGGTTACTCTGGGCAGTATCCACTGATTTTAATCGATGGTGTGCTTGTTCAATTTTGAGCAAACAGTCATAAGGCTGGCACGCATACACAGCTCAGCCAGCTGTCATTTGCAAGACCACCTGGGAAACATTTTCAGCCACCCCCACCACCTGCCTCGCTGTCCTCTTTTGTCCATCAGCCCTCCCCCAGTTATTCTATCATTCAAACTGTCACCGCTATTGATCATGCAATCCCTTCAGTGAAGCCTTAATACAATAATATAATCCCTTAAGAGCATAGAGAAGGAATGCATGATATTAGCTCATGAGAAATGTGCTTTAAACAGACCTACTGCCAGTATGCTTCTCTCTTGTTGTAATAGCTTGAATGCTGAACTACAGATTTTGCTGGAGGTAAAGATGCCTGAGTTCAAAGTGTTCAGCACATGTCTCAGGGTGATGCTGACTCGGTCCAAGAACCCCTATCTATGTCTCTGTTATTGAATCACCTTGGCTTTTCCCTGCCAGTTTTGATATTTGGATGAATGAGGTGTGATGCATCCTTGGGCATTCGGCTCAAGCGCTGTGATAAACCACTTTCCTTTTCCCTCTGTAAAAATGCTGAAATATAAGAAAGTGAGATTGTTAATCACTTCAAATGACTGCAGCATATAACAATTTAAAAGTAAGGAAATTTAAAATGTACTAGTTAAAATGTATTTAATACTTTACTTGTATGTTCATTTATTTATTTAACATGTGGATGCAATTGCATTAGATGATAAACACTATAAGGTCCATCTTCACCATGTATTCAAATATTATTTGAAGCATATTGCATAGTTGTGTTTAGAGTCAATTGTTTTATTTGTGAATATGCAAATTGCGGACATCATTTTTGGCCAGGCTGTACAAAATAAAAAAATAAAAAACGCATACAAAACCAAAGATATAAAGATAGCCAATTAAGTTTATAGAGCTTTTAGTTTTTCTATGCATTTTTAATATATATATTATACACTCACCTAAATGATTATGAGGAACACCATACCAATACTATGTTTGACCCCCTTTCGCCTTAGAACTGCCTTAATTCATACCTGGCATTGATTCAACAAGGTGCTGAAAGCATTTTTTAGACATGTTGGCCCATATTGATAGGATAACATCTTGCAGTTGATGGAGATTTGTGGGATGCTCATCCAGGGCACGAAGCTCCCGTTCCACCACATCCCAAAGATGCTCCATTGGGTTGATCTGGTGACTGTGGGGGTCATTTTAGTTCAGTGAACTCATTGTCATGTTCAAGAAACCAATTTGAAATGGTTTGAGCTTTGTGACATGGTGCATTATCCTGCTGGAAGTAGCCTTCAGAGGATGGGTATATGGTGGCCATAAAGGGATGGACATGGTCAGAAACAATGCTCAGGTAGGCCGTGGCATTTAAACGATGCCCAATTGGCACTAAGGGGCCTAAAGTGTGCCAAGAAAACATCCCCCACACCATTACACCACCACCACCAGCCTGCACAGTGGTAACAAGGCATGATGGATCAAAAAATTTGGAAAAATTTGGTTTTACAGATACTAGACATGTGACTTTCAAATCAAAGTTTGGTATCAAAGAGCACACCCACGTTCCTAACCGACGACGAAGACTTGACAGATCAGCCATAAAATTTCGACACTATTCTAGGTTACGCAAGGACGTTTTTTTCCATTAAATAGAATTAAGTAGTAGTAAAGTGCTATAGTCTATAGACAAATAACTATATCTATATATAGATATAGATATAGATAGATATAAACTCAAGTTTGAGTTTACTCAAACTTGTAGGGTCATTAAACACAAATTTCTAAAATATATAATAAATAATTAAAGTATATACAATATATATATATATATATATATATATATATATATATATATATATATATATATATATATATATATATATATATATATATATATATATTGTATACTTTAATTATTTATTATATATTTAGAAATTTGTGTTTAATATCCCTACAAGTTTGAGTAAACTCTCACAATATGTGTTAAAATATTTTCTATCTTTGTTTTCTCAGTGAAAATATATAATTCAATGACATTCATAAATTTTTAAGCATGGCTTAGTTGTCCAAATACTTTTTGAGTCCTCTGTATTTGAGTGTACAGTCTGTCCAGAATTGAGTATTGATTTTATGGTCTATTATTTATTTATGATATATTGCTGAATCAGAGTTGGGCTTGTTTGGATCGAGGATTGAGTTTTTAAGTGTGACATTTGCCTGCTGTCCTCAAGCTAGAAGGTCACATTGCTTTCTCTCCAGACAAAGAAGCCCCCCAACCCCCTCACACCTGAAAAGGCATACAACAAAACTCATCAAGCTCACAACCAGCCGCTGACTTCCCAGATCAATTCCAGCTCATAGCGTCACTGATTAGCTGGCGATTCCTGCCCGTACTGAGCTACAGATAACCTGCAGTTCCTTGCCAGAATTGATTTGATTCATGGAGGTTAATGCCACGACTTTCTCTGGAGCATTTGATAAAGAAAATCTTACGTGAAAGGGAAAAACTAAAGTGAAAAGTGCCAAGGCCATAAAGTCTGTCGGAGTGAAGACATTAAACACTCAAAACACAGGTCAGCTTTATGATGTTTCCCTCTAAATGAACATGGTGAGGTGATTATAGGGGCATGCCTTGGATTATAGCTTTGCTGTTTAGAGTGTGAATATGAGGACCTGTAAACCACAAGCTAACTATTGAATGCACCCTGATGTGTTCCCTGTGGTGTTTACTGGCCCACTGCAACAAAATAACAGGCTGACTTGCTGCAGCTCCCATCTTCAGTCAAGCAATACACTGAGGTTCAACTCCAAGGGCTCCACCTAATGAAAGATAAAGGAACTGCAGTTAAACAAGCTCTTTAAACCGGTTTAATTAGTCAAATGTCACCGTGAGACACTGCTTTGGATTCTTATGTCACTGGGCTATGGGGCTTTAGGGTTGAATCAGAATACAGCAGAAATATATATATTTCATATTCTGATTTGTATATTTCATATTCTGATATAACAACATTTGAAATGCATTTTACCTCTGGAATGTGGAGAAAAAGTCAAGTATTCAATAAAAAATGTTAGGTGGGACTTGGTGATGGATTTTATCCATCAGAAAATTATTAGATCTTTAAAAGTGGATGTGACAGATGGCTGGGGAAAAACATTTTATTAGTAGTAGTAGTAGTACATATGTTCTTATTTTTTATTATTTGCAATAAGATATACAATGAAACATTCACAATGACACCAGGAGCTGAGGATGCATTACTTTATATTATTTTTATATATTATTTTTTATATTATATATAATTTCTTTATTATATATAATCATCTATAATTAAAATGTGTAATTCATTTACTATGTTTCATTTGTTTTTATTCTAATTTTATAATAAAAGTGCTCATGTCATTTTTGAAGTATTATTTTTATTTTTAGCTTTACCTCCATCTAACGAGCAAATTTATATGTATTTTCATACTGTACATGTAATGTTGGATTGTAATGATATTTCCAGCACAAATAATTTTTTATTACAATTTAGATTTTTTATATTACAATTATTTTATATTATAATTTAGTTATAAATGATAATTAGTTTAATATTATTTATTTATAATTAATATTTAATTTGTTTTATTTTTTCTTATTTTATAAGAAAAGTTTATTTAATTTTTTATGTATTTATTTATTTATTTTTAGCTTTGCCTCCATCTAACGAGCAAATTTATATGTATTTTCATAATGTACATTGTAATGTTGGATTGTAATGATATTTCCAGCACAAATAATTTTTTATTACAATTTAGATTTTTTATATTACAATTATTTTATATTATAATTTAGTTATAAATGATAATTAGTTTAATATAATTTATTTATAATTAATATTTAATTTGTTTTATTTTTTCTTATTTTATAATAAAAGTTTATTTAATTTTTTTATGTATTTATTTATTTATTTTTAGCTTTGCCTCCATTTAATGATCATTAAAAGTGAAGCTTTCAAAACACTAATTTAGTAATACTGTTAAATGTAATTTTTAGGAAATTAACAAAATAAATATTAATTTTCATTCAGTTGCTTAAGTTCACTTTTTAGCTTTTAGTGTTTTATTTGAAGAAAATAACCTTATTATTATTACCGTACTATGAAAATAATATAATATCTGACATAATTGTAAACATTTCCAGGAACATAAATTAAGAAAAATGTGGATTAATTTAATGTTGTTTCAAGATTCATTTGTTTTCGTAATCTTACATTATTGTCTTTTTTGCAGTCTTATGTGGAGCTCCGCCCACCGTGGACAACGCTTTCCTGATTGGTCGGAAGCGTTCGCACTACGACATACACTCTGTGGTGCGTTACCAGTGCGGTGATGGTTTCCTCCAGCGCCACATCCCCACTACCAAGTGTCGTGCCAACGGCAAATGGGACCGACCCAAGATCATCTGTACAAAGTGTGAGTGTCCAGATTTAATTAGCTAAAAGTCAATATAAAGAACCGAAATTCATTCACGCTTGATACTTTTCTTGTATTCTCAGCACGGAGATCTCACCGCTACAGGCGCCACCACCACAAGTCCCACCACGAGCGCAGAAAGCACAAGAGGCACGGGTCAGGAGGTCATCGAGGTCAACATGAGGGTCACGGCCATTTCTAACCAAATAATCCCCAGCCTTTCGCCTCTTCTGATATTCGACGGCCTTTCACCTTTCCCCCCTTCTGGCCTGGGTCAGTTTACCCCCATTATGATCAGAGGGGGCCCTGCTGGATCTCACAAGGACTATTACAATTTTACTTTTTCCGTCTCTTTATCCTTTAATGTTCCATCTCATTTTAGTGAATCAACCATGAGGAAAGTTCTTTCGTACCTTCAATGTAGAAAACACTCTAGGTAACTGTTTATGTATTTTTACATAAGCATTAATTGAGCAGGAGAGTTGGTACTACATGTAAATATTGTATTTCTTTTCAAAACGCAGATATCAAATCAAAACGGCCAGGAAATGCTTTGTATCCGTTTGCTCATGCGGTATTTCTTGACCGTTTTGCCGTTGGTTTGCTCTTTGTAAGACATTGACTTAATTTATACAGTATTTCTGAGTATTGATGTGTTTTGGGTTGCGAGGAGTGGTGCACATCCTGATTTTCAGTAAGTAAAAATCCCCTCATGTTGTTCTAAACCCGTAAAGCTTAATTTCCTCCTGTTGAAACATTCTATAAGGTAAATGGTAGCCTGACTTCGTCATACTCATTTTCCTATCAGAAGATGAGTCTAATACCCCTCCGTCTGGCTTTGATTATGAGGCGGTGTCTTAACCGAACCAGGAAAAAACAACAACTCTGCACTCAATTGGATAGTCGGTAAACCTACAACCAATCAGAGCAACGCAGTAAGTCAGCTACTTTGCATACAGTTGTCAACTACAGAACGTAGCCTAACTTTACTTATTTTAGAAGTGAAATAACGAGTGTTGCTTCTTTTACTCACTTCTCCATGAGTGCGACCAAAGGAGAAACCACAACGACCACAGGCTTTTCATTACGTCCCATCTTCTTAGAGACCGTCAGAGCCAGCCGATAAGTTACACTTTTGCCAAATCATGTAGGAAGACGCCAAAAATATCTTTCCGATCGACAAATGCCTTGATTGCAGTTTTCAGTTCGTCTATTAAAATTAATGCGCTGTCGATTTATTTTACAATAGACGCGACAGCGGAATGTATTCATCTCAATTCTCCAACTGCAGTCATCTCTGAGGGAAACCAGTTAAGCGCTCTTTGATAACGTGATGATTACGTCCCTGCAGATCACCTGTCCATCATCGTATAAAGCCCGCCCTGGCAATTTGATTGGCTCGAACATTTTTTGACTGATCATAATTACTCCTCAGATGGAGTCCAGACCGAACTTCCTGACCAAAAAATGTTGTGCATCCAGGCTATCTAAAATAATTTAACTCATCAAAAAATAAAGCGATTTTAAGGCAGTTTAATATGATTTAAGTTGAAATGACTTAAACATCTAAGTTGATTGTAATTTAAACGAAAATTCGGTATTTTACAATTAAAGCCCTGTTTTAAGATCGTTTCTGATGAAAGCATCTTTTGCAGTGATTTTTGTGTGAGCATATCAGTGAACACCCCACACCACTCGGTGAGTTTCAAGTCTTCGGAAACTGAAGTTTTATGCTTTTTATGAAGGATTGTCACTGTAAAATAATATTTTCATGATTTGTAATCACAACATTTTTTCTTTTGTCAAATCAACTTAAATAATTTATGTAGTTCAGATAACATAATATTTTGAGTTTCTGACGATTAAATCAATCTCCTTCATTGTATTAACTCAATTTTTTCATTTCAATGAACTTGAGGCAACCAGGTTACTTTATTTTTTAAGTTAAACCAACAACATTTTTCCATTTTTTTCCATTTTTCAATTTTTCCACAATCTTAACCATTCTATTTCATCAGAAACGATCTTAAAACAGGGTAAAAATTGTTTTAATTGTAAAATACCGAACTTGTCCTTCGGTACATTCTTCGGTACTTCATTCTTTTGTGCTTCACAGACAAAAAAGCTAATATGGGTTTGGAAAGACATGAAGGTGAATAAATGATGACTGACTTCTCATTTTTGGGGTTGAAATAAGTCCTTAAACAGCCCTTATCGCAGATGAATTTCAACCCTTGACTGAAGATTTCCTATCTTTCACAGGTATTGATTTGACAAGAATGAGATAAAATATGCCTCTGTAAAATCCCTCTACTAGTGGTCCCTCCATCTGTAATTGATAGTCTGTGTCATGATTTTCCCCCACAGAGGAGAAATTGTCCGGTCAGAGCCTATCGGCGGGAAAAGAGCAAGAATTAGAGAGACAGAAAGAGAGGTTCGACTCTTCTTAATTGCAGTCGGCTACATCTACGCCACATCAAACTGAGCCAGTGACAAGGTACTTTTAACAGCATTGAGGGTCGAACACTACACCCGTAATTAGCTTCTCACTGTAGCACAGTTGGGGAAGAAATAAAATAAGGATGGATTCCCATGAGTGGGAATCGAGAATGAAAACAAAGAATCCAGATGGTGCGATATCACACACAGGTTAGATGTTAAAAGTGCTCATGGGTAAATTTCCGAGACAGGGATACCTCCAGCACTGAAGATCAAGCGGTTAAAAGGAAAGGCAGAAGAAAGCCAGTTGAGATGCAGCATTTGGCCTTCTGTTCTCCTCAGAGCGAAAGATTGGGGTTTTGAAACACACACCTTTTTTTTCTGTCCTACCAGGTGCGTGTCCTGTTTTTCAAATAGTACTGCGACAGCTGACTCAAAATGAGGACTTGCGCCTTTTTCTCTGCCCTCTCAACCATCCTCTTTACCTTAAAAAAGGGCAGAGTCTTTATTTTACAGAGCATTTTTTCTAATACCGAGGTTTGTGCTTATCTCTCGCCGTTCCTCTTTAAATTTCCCCATGAGATCGCGAACGTAGCCCACTTCTCCGCCAACTTCTTTTCAACGTCGGTGCTCCTTCATCTTTGCTTCTCTACCTTTATCCACCTTTTTTAATGAAACAGCCCAAAATTCAGAGACTGTGAAAAGCCAATAGCCTGTCTGAATATCTGAACAATTAATCTTTTTTGTCCAAGCAAGCTTAATTAATGTTGAGGTTATTGCCCTTTTTTTTGGATTAAGAAGCAATTGACTTCAAGAAAAGGATGATTTTAATTTTGAAAAAGCTGTTTTTATTAACATTTTGAAGTTTAGCCAAAAGCGGAAGAACGTGTACTAATCTAGGTCACATTTCACCCCAATTTAATGAAATTGTTCAAAACATTTAGGAATATTTTAGTATGTAGAACAAGATATGTTTTTACATTGTTATAACTCATCTAAATAAGTTAAGAAATCTTTAACTTTCATCTCATTTTTTGAGTCAGTTTAATGTAATTTAAGTTGAAATTACTTAAACATCCAAGTTGATTGTACTTTTTTACATCCAAATATTGTTAGACTTGTTATTTTATGATTTTTTGGATGGTAAATGATAAATGGACTGCATTAATATAGCGCTTTCAACAGACCCATGGCCACCAAAGCACCATCAATACTGTTTTATTTGGTATTATTTTTATTTTGCATTGCATTAATGGGAATTTTAGAGAAAAAATGTACTTAATTTTCCTAAAAAATAATGTCACAATGCAAAACAAATTCTCAAAATCACAAAAGTTGAAAATTGCTTAAATTATTTTAAGTAAGTTATACATGATTTAACTAATTTTTAAGTCAGTTTAATGTAATTTAAGTTGAAAGTACTTAAACATCCAAGTTGACTGTACGTAAAAAAATTAAGGCAGCAACTTTTTTTATATTGTACCAAAAATATTGTTAGAATTGTTATTTTATGATTTTTTTTTTGGATGGTAAATGGTGAATGGACTGCATTTATATAGCGCTTTCAACAGACCCATGGCCACCAAAGCACCATTAATACTGTTTTAATTCATTTTATATTATTATATCTGTGATATAATATCACCCCAAAATTATTATTTCATTAATGGGAATTTGAGAGGAAAAATTTATTTTATTTGTATTTGTAATGTATTTGTCACAATGCAAAAACAAATTATCATCCCTAAAGCAAAATACCCTAAAAAAAATAAAAAATACAAATATATATATATATATATATATATATATATATATATATATATATATATATATATATATATATATATATATATATATATATATATATATATAAATCAGTTGGTGATAACATATGTTTTAACTTTTACGAAATTTAAAAATTTAACTCATTAAGTCGGTTTAATGCAATTTAAGTTGAAATGACTTAAACAAATCAAGTAGTCTACTTTTTTCTTTTGATTTTGGGCTGAAAAAGACATTCTGAATGGGTTTCTGGTGATTTATTCGAATGCCTGTGCATGATTTGCGTTGAACAGGAGGTGTACCACTGTTGTTCAATTTGTCTGTCAAAATTGGAGTCTCGTTCTGATACACAGTATCCTAATAATCCATATTAGTTGCTAATGTACCTCTATATTACACTAATAGCTCTTTTCAGCTCAGGCTATAGCGAAGAAAGGCAGATGGCTAGCAATGTGGCGACTTAATTGCGAGCCTTGATTATAAAAATGAACCTCAAAACAAAGAATGTTCACAGCTGGCTTTTGGCAGGCGTTCTGGAGAACCGTGAGAGGCAGCTGCGGGATTTTCTTGTGGCAAGTTTTCTGACTAATTGCCACAGAGCAATTGCCATCCCAGAGGTTGTTATGCTAGCTGTACCTCCCCTTTGTAGTTACATTTGTGGAACATAGTCTTATTTATTCTTGTTTGCATGGCTCATTCAGCCGGATTTGTCGAGTTCCTCACAAGCAAAATATGCTAAACACTCTTGCGCATCTCACAATAGCCGCTAACACTTTGTTTGCTATCACCCGCTGCAGCCGACTGCTGTTTTTCCATTCACTCCGTTTTGATACAATGTGCACGTCTGTGACGAGAGTTTAACCTTGTCCTTTTCGAATTTACATGATTGTTGGAGGTAAGAGGAAGCTGTGGAGGTGAGACAGGAGCACGATGTCCTCTGTTTAATCAGGACTGCAGGTAACACGCCACATCCATCATCCCCTTCTAGACTTTCGCAGCAAGAGTAGCACATCTGAATTTTTAGTGCGTTATCTTCGTCTGCTGGAAATGTCTTTGATTGGATGGTGTCAGAAAAGGAAATTACCATGACAAAGAAGCCAGTTCATCTGCCGGTGGCAGTGCGGATTGTTCTGGAAATCGCAGCCGCTTCGTATACTTAACCCGAACCTCCGGCGTTCCCTGTTCACCTAAACCATGCTTACATAGTCTGCCCTTTACCTCATAAAAAACTCTATTGGCACATAATCCTATCTGTAAATTCCATCCCGGCTGGCTGTCATATCATTAAACCCAACTTTGGGATGTTAGCGCTGTCTGAGAGGACCTTGAAAAAGACTCTATGATACAGATTAAACCTTTTTTAGGTTTCCATGCTCCTATGTATATGAATTACACTTCAGATCATAAGATATCTTGAGGAAATGTGTGCTATTACTTTTCAAAGTGGTCAGACTTTGGGGAAAAAATCATGTTATAATATCATAGAGCCGTATTACAGGTGCGCGCTTTCAACTTGGACTAGAAAATAACCACCCAATCTCACGGAATTTACGTACTGAATTTTACGAGGTGGCTAATTCGTAACAATTCATACGACCTCACTCGTACGAATTAGTACGATTTTGCTAAATCGTACATATTTTACGAATTGGCCAATTCGTATGAATTCGTACGAATGACCTAGCCCTGACCCCGCCCCTAAACCTAACCATATCCATATATCATAGAGACATACTACAGGTGCGCGCTTTCGACTTGGACTAGAAAATAACAACCCGATCTCACGGGAATTCATTCAAATTTTACGAGGTGGCTAATTCATAATAATTCATACGACCTCACTCGTATGAATTAGTATGATTTTGCTAAATCATACAAATTTTACAAATTGGCCAATTTGTATGAATTTCGTACGAATGACCTACCCATGACCCCGCCCCTAAACCAAACCATATCCATATATCATAGAGAACATATACAGGTGCGTGTTTTCGACTTGGACTAGAATATAACAACCCGATCTCACGGTAATTCGTACAAATTTTACGAGGTGGCTAATTCGTAACAATTCATACAACCTCACTTGTACGAATTAGTACGATTTTGCTAAATCTTACAAATTTTTACGAATTGGCCAATTTGTATGAATTCGTACGAATGATCTACCCTTGACCCCGCCCCTAAACAAAACCATATCCTTATATCATAGAGACATACAGGTGCGCATTTTGACTTGGACTAGAAAATAACAACCCAATATCACGGAAGTTCGTAATCAAATTTTACAAGGTGGCTAATTCATAACAATTCATACGACATCACTTGTACAAATTAGTACGATTTTGTTAAATCGTACATATTTTACAAATTGGCCAATTCGTAATGAATTCGTACGAATTGACCTACCCCTGACCCCGCCCCTAAACCAAACCATATTCATATATCATAGAGACATATACAGGTGCGCGCTTTCAACTTGCACTAGAAAATAACAACCCGAATCTCACAGGAATTCTACGAATTTTATCAAGGTGGCTAATTCATAGCAGTTCATACAACATCACTTGTACGAATTAGTACGATTTTGTTAAATCGTACATATTTTACGAGTTAGACAATTCGTATGAATTTGTACGAATGACCTACCCCTGACCCCGCCCAAAACCTAACCATCACGAGTGAGGTCGTACGAATTAGTACGAATTAGCCACTTTTTTAATCACTTGTACAAATTCGTACGAATTGGTCGTGAGATAGGGTAGAAAATAACCACCCTAAACAACCTGGCAACAATAATAGCAATGTGTTAAATACCATTCATAATTCTACTGAGTTTTGCCCAGGTAAATGCCACAATTCATCTCAATTTGGTTAGGTCTTTAGCTTTACGTTATATCCAGTTGGACTGTGAGCTTTTCAAACTTATTAGATCATCCAGTCGCATTTATACCTTTTGTGAATTGTTTTATTTCACTGTTAACTTTTCCTCTAAATAACCAAGCCTTTGAATTTTTCATGTGCATTCACAGTTAAAACTGTTTTTTCTGTATATTTATTATTCGTTATTAATGACCCAGCATTCCCTACTGTTAAAAGCGGTAAATTCATTCCTTCAGCAGTAGCAAAACAACCTTTTGGCACCACTCCTCGGCTCTGTGATGTACAGACTTTGTTTTCAATCCTTGATGTTTTCCTTCATTTTTTATGTATGTATGTATTTATTTATTTTTCACTTTTTTAAAATGAAAACTGGATGTGTTTGAGTCCCCGGACCTTAGTCACACAGGCTAATTCTCCATCTGTTCTCCAACCCAAGGTAGAAAACACTACTGCTGCTGCATCAAACATTAAACACCGTCTTCTACATTGAGTTACTGTTGTTCCTTAAAACATTTTCTTCAGCAGGATGAGCGAGTTAGGCTGTGTGAATGCTGTCCATGTGTGTTATTCAATATTTATTGATGTTCTTATGAATTCTAGTTCTGTCATTGTATCATATTCTTTACCAAACAAGTGTTAAATTAAAAACATTGGATGGGATTGGTAATATTATTTAATTGCTTATATCTTTTGCTGTTGTTTTTGCTGCAAAGAAATGACTCATTCATAGTTCAGCCCAAAAATGTCATTCCAAAACTGTCTGAATTTCTTTCCCCCATAGAATACAAAGGGAGAAATTTTGAAGAATGCTCACGCTGCGCTTTTCCATACAATGTACGCATTTAGTGACCAAGACATGAGGGTGAGTAAATGATGCTAAGATTTCCTTTATAGATGAATTATCCCGTTTTAACAAACTTATGTAATCATTAAAACTCAAGGGCCTCTGAAAAAATATTTATGCGCATTTATAAAAATAATAAGTTGTTTGGTTTGGCCAGGATATTTTTTATCTTATTTTTTTTCTCTCCATCACTGGACGCAAGCTCTTCTTATCAAGTCATTGGCTCTCAAGAAGTGTGGTGAATAATTCATACACGCCATGTATCTCTGACTACCTCTGCTTTATCTCTTCATGTCAGATTCAAGGTCTTTGATGTTCCATCCTCACGCTGAGGTGCGGGACATTGTAAATATTCCTGTATCAGCTCCTGTACGGAGCTATGATTCTCACGTTTAATAATCAGGCGAGATCAAGACCCAGAAGTGCACAGAAACGCAACAAAACAAGGTGTTAGACCAATGCATCTCATCTCAAGGCGCCATATTTTGATCCAGACATACAATTTAAAAATATATTGTGCGTAATGAAAAAGCACCCTGTCGAGATCGTTTCACCTCAAATCAGGTCAAGTATTTTCATAAATACAGCTTTTAAAGGCACAGTTCAACCAAAAAGGTAGATTTTGTAAGTACTTACTCACTTTCTTCTTCTTTTATCCATAAAAGGACCGTTCATAGTTCCAAAAACACACAAATGTGGTCCATACAATAGTTTTATTTGAGGAACAAGAAGAAATTATAAGGGTTGGTTCACTAAAAAATTCAAATTACCATCATGTTATTACCCTCATGTTGTTTCAAACCCAAATGCTGTTATAACTCCAAAAACAAACTTGGTACATATGACTAATGCACCATATTGCAAGTCATCTGAAGTCATACAGTACCATGATTTTGAGAGGAACTTTTTAAAGGGATAGTTCAAACAAAAATGAAAATTATGCTATCCTTTACTCACCCTCATTTTGTTCCAAACCCATCAGATTTTGTTCATCTTCAAACCACAAATGAAGATATATTTTAATGAAACCTAATTTCTATCCATTCCACAAATACGCTGATCCTTCAAAATGTAATAAAGAGAGCAAAAGAGAAATCCTAATTAATGCTAATAGTCTGCTAAAGAAACACGATCACTTCCTTTGAAAAACATTTATTTACATATGAAAAATTATCATCACATAGAGAACATCAAATATTGAAAACAGAAGGTCACATGTGGTTGCTTGGTGCACAAAAACCAATGAGGTTTATTTTCACACCTCAAGAAAGCGCCATTGATGACTGTGTCTTTCAGGTTTCATTAAAAAAATCTTAATTTGTGTTTCAAAGATTAACAAATGGGCTTTTTAATGGCATGAGTAATTTTAATTTTTAAAGGGATAGTTCACATTGAAATTAATTCTGGCTTCAAATTAATTCTTAAGTCTTTGTTTCCACAGTGGTTTCAATTTTGATATTTTTAGGTCAAACTGTTCTTGTCTGTCAGTCATATAATGGAGGTATATGGGGTTCCACCTTAAAGATCATGCACAGAGAAGTCCAAATTAAACATGATTTAATGACTCGTAAATGTAAGTACACATTGATGGCCTAAGACACAAAACAAGTGGTTTGTCTGAGAAAACGAACAGTAATTATATCGTTTTTACCACTTGTAATCACAGCCACGTCCAAGTGATCTGAGGGCGTGGGTGCTTTGGTCTGCGCAAGCGCGGAAAGCGCCAGAAGTGATCTCTTTGGAAGTGAAGAAGAGTTTGCGCGATCATACGTAATTGTTTTCTTTTACGACGGTTTAAACATCCCGGATAAACGCAAATTAATACCATTTTAATTAGCTGCCTTATCTACAATCTTTTTTTGTTTAAACAATGAGTGACGTACACGCGTGAGAGATCACTTCCGGGTTTTCGGCGCTTGCTCAGAACGAAGCGCCTGCGCCTTCATATCACTTGGACATGGCTGTGGTTACAAGAGGTAAAAACTATATAAATACTGTTCGTTTTCTCTCACAAACCGCTCATTTCGTGTCTTAGGCCATCAATGTGTACTTACATTTACGAGTCATTAAATCATGTTTAATTTGGACTTCTCTGTGCATGCTCTTTGAGGTGGTGACCATAGACCTCCATTATATGACTGACAGACAAGACCTAAAAATATAAAAATTTAAAATACTGAGGAAACAGAGACACCTACTCTTGGATGCCCTTGAGGCAAGCTAAAACATATCACACATTAATTTCAAAGTGAACTATCCCTTTAAGTCGTCATACACTAAGAATTTGTCACCTTTCGTATGCCAAGAAAAAACAGACTGATCTCACAGTAAGCCATGTTGAAAAAACAACAGCATGTGTGTTTTGATCATGAGGGGGAGTAGATGACAGAATATTCATTTTTGGGTGAACTGTCCCTTTAAAAAAATCTACATTTAACTGTTGAGACTCTGGTTTGAATAAATTCCAATCTAGTTTAGTTTGGCAGCTGTAGAGGGAGATCTCTCTGCCCGACTGATCTGCATGTGCTAGACTCTCCCAGCGTTCCAAGGGCAAGCTGTCCTCGTTAGACGTCAAGCTGTGGAATCTAGTTAGTGTTGATCTTAAGATGACCTAGGCATTTTTCCAACTGAAAAACACATTCCTGATTTACTGAGCTGCTATATTTTGAACCAGTTACTATTCTGGGAGGGATATGAGAATTTAAAGAAGTGTTAGCCGTTTTTTCTCACTCAATAAATAGCATCTCATCCAAGAACTTTTTCGCTGACATAAGTCTACCTGTGCTAATAGCACGTGAATTGCCAGATTCTCACGGATTTACTCTCTGAATGCGTTCCTCGCCGTAAACCTACAGCGTTTTGAAAAATGGTGACAGTCAACAATCTGCGCACTCCCCTGGCGTGCTTCTCATTTGGGAAATGCATTTATACAGTTGCCACATTAGCATCGTGACTCAGTGCTAAGGTTAATTCCTATTCTTAAGTCCATTTATCATTTCGTAGGTAAACTGATGAACACAGAAGGTCTGCTAAGTCTTTGCAAAGAGTCGCATTTAACAGGATAATGATGTTTGTGCAGATGGTTGCTGAGTCCTTAGCTGCTAATAGCTTTTTAAAGTACTGCAGGATGCAAAGCAGGCCAAAAAAATGAGTCACAACTAAATAAAAAAAACATCCTTCTGCTCCAGTCCATATGGGCGGCCGCTAGGGCTAGATGCACATGCCCAGTGTACATTTGTTGTGGGTCTACGTTTGATGATCTAGAAACCTTCCTTCATTAAGCAGCTTAGCGCATCTTCAGTATAACAGGATTTTCACACATTGGTGACTTAGTCTTAGGGGATAGTCTATCAGTCCTCTCACTCCAATGCTCCAGGGAAGAGCTCAACTTTCATGGCTTGGAAGGGCCACCTCTTAGAGTTTTATAAAACAGGTTATTGGTTTCATCGCTCTGGCTGTTGCATCCAACTCCTGACTCATCCCATATTTACACAGTCCAAATTGTGTTCCAATTTGCACTCTTATCAATGCTGGTGATGGGAACATATGCAAGACAAGATGGTGATTTATCACAATACAACATGTTCTTGGAACTTTTCTTAGTTCTGGACCCTAATAGTGTGTTCACATCGAACACAAATTTTATTATTTGCATGAGTAGATTACATACAAAGTCAATGCAAAGACACGAATAGACGCATAATTCGCGCCGGGCGTTGCGATCTACGCTGAATTGGTGCGACGCGTCTGCCGCAAATGTCTTCCGCGCAAGTTGAAAAATTTGAATTCAAGCGAATGTTCAAGTGTCTAACTAGACGCGATAGACGCGCATTCACACTCTTCTCGTTGGTGTGACATATCTGTAACTCTTAACCATTAACTTCCCCTTAAAACAAGATTTTTTGGAAATAGGCTCATTTTACAACTCCCCCAGATGTAAACAGTTGAGTTTTACTCGCTTTTGAATCCATTCAGATCGATTTTCTGATATTTAGAAGAATGTCAATAACCAGACAGTTTCTGGTCTCATTGACTTCCATTATAGAAGGATAAAAATTATACTATGGAAGTCAATGAGACCAGAAACTATCTGGTTATTGACATTCTTGTAAATATCAGAAAATCGACTAAATGGATTCGAAAACGGTAAAACCCAACTGTTTAACTCTGGGGGAGTTGTACAGTAAAATGAGCCTATTTCCAAAAAAAGTGGAGTATCCCTTTAAGGCTTGTTTTAGCTCTAAAGAAACAAGCCTAAACCTAAAATCTGTTTGGTTGATATGAATGTTGTAAACATAAATGTTGGCAAAAAAAGATAATCAGTTACATCAAACATTTCGAGTTAAGAAATTCAAAGTGTAAGTAAGAAGAACTGGTAGATTTTTTATTTTGTACTTTTAATTAATCCTGACTTATTTGAGTAAACTAATACATACATTTAGCTTGAAATTACCATGTAATCTCAACTTAAATTTTTTAGTAGTCTGAAACTTGGCAAGCTTTAATTCAGTAAATGCTAACGTGCTAATTGGTAACTGCTCAAGCACCGGAAAGTGGCGGAAGTGATGAAGAGTTTGCGCGATCATACGTAATTGTTTTTCTTTTACGACATCTTGGATGCCCTTGAGGTAAGATAAAACATACCAAAAATGTATTTCAATTCATTTCAAAGTGAACTATCCATTTAAGTCGCTAACTTGCTAATTGGTAACACTTTGTGAATAAAAAATTGTTTAATTTACCCTCAATCCAAATAATTCTTTTTAGCATTAGGGTTTACATTGTGTCCTAAGTGTCGTTCATACCACGGTATGCATAATGGGGGACCTATAACCTAATAAATTGCATTTTTTTAATGTCACATCTAAATTCAGTACTTGTAAATTATTATATTGTAACTTTTAAGCCAAAAATGGTATTGCAATTTTTTTGCAATACCAAAAGTTTGTAAAAATAGTGTTTCTTCGTTTACTTGGGTCATGTTTAAGATCATATTCAAAGCACACTGTGAATAAATGCTGTAAACGGTTGCATTAACCTTCTGCCCCTTCTTTTCCACTTCAGTTTGAGTTCTCTCAACACAAGGCGGCGAGGGAAAGCAGCATGCTTGCTCTTGATCTGTACCTGTGGCCGCATTCGATCTACAACTAAATCAGAATCTCATTTCATACCCGCCGAAATGAGCTAATCAGTGTTAAAAACACTTCAGTCAGACATGATGTTCGAGTGTTCAATTTTCACTTTGTTTTATCCTTTCAGTAAGAAATGAGATTCTAATTCAGTTCTGTTTGCCCTGAGAGGACGTGCTCAGTGGTTAATGGTCAATTAATTTGACTTCTTCATGTTGACGGAAGATTAAAAGGATCCATTGACAGTCATGCAACCATTTTTGAACCATTTCCTGTAAAGGAGTAACAACATGAACGCTTTTTTAGAAAAACCTTTACTAACATTTTTTTTTATATTTTTTTGTGTGTTTCTAAATGGTACAGCTTCTTTACATATTGGTGCACTGTAAAAAAAAAAATATATATTGTTGGTTTAACTTAAATTAAACACCCTGGTTGCCTTAAAAATACGAGTTTTGAAATAAAAAATTTGAGATAATACAATGGAGATTGATCTAATCACCAGAAACTCGAGATATTAAGTTATCTGAACCACATTAGTTATCTAAGTTGATTTGACAAAAAAAACTGTTGTGATAACAAATATATATATATATATATATATATATATATATATATATATATATATATATATATATATATATAAAAAAAAAAAAAAAAATATTAAGTAAGAATTAACTTTCTGGATTGTTTAAATGTTTAAACTCATATATTCAAACATGCTACAGGATGCCAAATGCAACAAGAAATACTAATAATGAATGCTATCAGAGTAAACAGCCTAATTTCAGCTAAAAAAATTACTGTAGCTTTTTTATTCAATTCATGAGGCCTCGTTAGCTGTTACTATGGAAATGTAAAGACCACTTATGTTATTCTGGTAAAGCAGCAAACATTTTTTCAAGTGTTTTTGCAGACTGTAGACACAAAGAGCGGCATCAGCGGGTGCTTGTGCCCAAGACAAACCAAAATAGCAATTTGCTAGAGCCATATTCAGCCATCGTCATGGTTACCTGCGACATCAGGTTTTTCTTCCCTTTTTGTGTCAGAGGTCAAGCTTTTGTGTTCACAAGCAATTCTGTGCCCAATATCCACAGTAGAGAATTGAGAGGCAACGCAAACAGATAAATACAGTAACTTTAATCTCAAATGCTTCATCATTGACAATATTGTGCAATACTGAACAAACAGTGCAATTGTCAACCACTAAGAGGTAGTAAAGCAGCTTATATAAGACTGTCGTTCACAATATTTTAGCTTTATTTGTGTAACAAACGTCTTAAAATTTCATGCTTAATTCTATTATTGCTTGCAAGGTCATTCAAAATGTATCAAAATTAGTGGTATGTGCATAGTAATTGGCAAAGCTAATCAGTTGTGCTACTTGCTTAGGTGGCAATAACTGTGAAAGTTAATTTTAATAAGCAAGCTAAGCCCAGCTAAGCTAGGACATGCTAGCATCTGATGCAAGTTTTGTCCACTTTCTCATCATCAGGTCAGTAAGGGCTATCGTATGGAAGCTTGTTTCCGCCACAGAATATTAAAAAAAAAAAAAAAAAATATAATATATATATATATATATATATATATATATAACCTTTCACTCTCATAATTCTGACTTTTTTCTCTCAGTTGCGAGATATAAACTCGCAATTGTGAGAAAGTCAGAATTGCGAGATATAAACTCACAAATTGGGAGAAATAGTCAGAATTGTGAGACAAGTTGAAACTCGCAATTGCAAGGAAGTCAGAATTGTGAGATATAAAACTCGTAAAAGCGAGAAATAATCAGAATTGTGAGATTTAAACTTGTGAATTGCGAGAAATAATCAGAATTGTGAGATATAAACTCGTAAATAGCGAGAAATAATCAGAATTGTGAGATATAAACTCGTAAATAGCGAGACATAATCAGAATTGGGAGATATAAACTTGTGAATTGCGAGAATAATCAGAATTGGGAGATATAAATTCGCAATAGTGAGGAAGTCAGAATTGCGAGATATAAACTTGTGAATTGCGAGAAATAATCAGAATTGGGAGATATAAACTCGCAATAGTGAGGAAGTCAGAATTGCGAGATATAAACTTGCAATTGCGAAAAGTCAGAATTGCGAGATATAAACTAACAAATTGCGAGAAATAGTCAGAATTGTGAGACATAAACTGAAAACTCGCTAATTGCAAGGAAGTCAGAATTGTGAGATATAAACTCTGAATTGTGAGAAATAATCAGAACTGTGAGATATAACCTTGTGAATTGCGAGAAATAATCAGAATTGTGAGATATAAACTTGAAATAGCGAGGAAGTCAGAATTGCGAGATATAGACTCACAAATTTCAAGAAATAGTCAGAATTGTGAGACATAAACTAAAATTTGCAATTGCAAGGAAGTCAGAATTGTGAGATATAAACACGTAAATAGCGAGAAATAATCAGAATTGTGAGATATAAACTCGTGAATTATGAGAAATAATCAGAATTGCAATATATAAACTCACAATTGCGAGAAAGTCAGAATTGCGAGATATAAACTCATACATTTCGAGAATAATCAGAATTGTGAGACAAACTGAAACTCGCAATTGGCATGGAAGTCAGAATTGTGAGATATAAATTTGTGAACTGCGAGAATAATCAGAATTGTGAGATATAAACTTGTGAACTGCGAGAAATAATCAGAATTGTGAGATATAAACTTGTGAATTGGAGAAATAATCAGAATTGTGAGATATAATCTTGCAATAACGAGGAAGTCAGAATTGTGAGATATAACTTGTGACTTGCGAAAATAATCAGAATTGTGAGATATAAACTTGTGACTTGCGAAGAATAATCAGAATTGTGAGATGTAAGCAATAAGGTACGAGAGGCTGTGCTGTATCGTGAATAAGTAACGGCTTAAGGGCGTTGTTAGGCACGACGCGAAGCGGAGTTAGAATTGGAAGTCAGGAAGTCAGAATTGTGCGATATAAACTCGTGAATTGCAAGAAATAAAGTCAGAATTGCAAGATATAAACTCACAATTCAGAGGTAGAAACAAGCTTCCAGAATATTGCTAATGTGCTACACTCGTTATAAGGCTAAATTAGCACTCCTGCTTTCTTAGTGCTCATTGAAGTTGCTTTTGTCTTCCCTGGGAAACAGCATAAAATAAATAAATTGAAAACCTCAAGGCTAAGTTCTGTTTTCTCTGCATGCAGGGTATACTGTGAAACATTTAGGCTAATACATTGTGCCATACATATCCCTAGTGATGTCTCTGATTTGATTGACACCTAATTTCAGGTGAGTAAAATTATATAAGCTTGAATATGCCCCGAGTTCAGCGCTAGCCTAGTTGCCTAGTAGCCTAGCAGGTGTGCAAAAAAAAACCTTGTCTGTCAAACATGGAAGCCATGATTCTAGTAACTAGTGTTTTGCACTTTCAGATACTTCTGGTGCTGTTAGCTGGTTTGGATGTGGTTTCTTTTCGGAGCTTGTGTTGACTGGACATCAGGGTTCCTGCGGAAGCAGTAGGCTCCTGAGAGGCGGAACTTCTTATCAGGGAAACCCAGGTTTCGGACACCGGGTTCTGGGCCACCACAGCGGGCCCGAGGATTGACTATGGGGTAATCGAATGCTGCCATCTTCCACCCATCCTGCCTCACAACGATCCAAGAGCTGGATCTTCCAAGCTGGCATACAGTTGTCCAACTTTGGCTATCACTGCATCATCACTGTTGACATGCCTTCACCGCCTCAAGGTAGTTTACCTTCTTAAAACGTTTGAGAAAGTAAACACGTCCTGCAAGAGAAACACAGTTTTATGAAAGACAACAGAAGCTGTGAGAAGTTTTGATTGAAGAAACATGAAGTTCGGACAAATATGCTCATGAAATCCTTACTAGAAGACATTTACTTCAGATGAATTTGCATCTACCTTTACCATGATGAAAAAACAATGCCTTTTTTGTTCAGGCCTGGCTGGTAAAGAAAATGAGGACAGAGGACACAGAAAGAAAGATTTCAGAATGCCACCTGTTTTTTAGGAGTCATTCATTGATTTTCTTTTTGTTTATGTGACTGCTGACTGTTGGGGCAGCACATCGTCTTATATTTCCCACTGGGCCATTCGGTAAATTCCAGCAGCTGGTCAGTGTAGGGGTATTATTGAAAATTGCCCTAGCTATAAATATTTCCAGACAAACTGTCCTCTCTAATAGCCCACTTGGGGATGAAAAGAAAAGCCTTTGGCTCTCAATGACTTGACTGCAATTGGGTTTGAAGAACTAAGCAAGTCTTGTGTACCCACTGGATCATACAGCACTTAGTAACAAATGGTCTGAACCTGGGCCAAAAAATTCAGTTTTCTTCCTGAAGACAAAATCAATTCAACTGTGCAAACGCCTATTATTCCCACATGGCCACAAAGTGACTTTGCACCCATTCAACTCATAGTTTCCCTGAAATTTGATTTGATTTGGCCAATTTTCCAAGAACCGATGCATTGCTCAGTTAAGACTCCTTCATTTATATCACTGGCACCATTTGTTGGACACATATCAAACAGAAGGCAGTAAAGGAGAAGCAGGAGGACCTTCTCAACAGAAACCTGGTCCAACAGCCTTAGGCTGGAAGAGATTGCTGAGAAGGCAAACACTCACCGTTGAGGTTCGAGGTAAAGCAAAAAGCATCAAAGAGTTCGTCCATCTTTGTGCCTGTAGCCATCAGTTGCGGACACCGGGAGGGCTGTCCTTACGGCCACATTGGTCTCGAGGATGGGAGATGGGGTACTGGACCGAGCCATCTTCTAACCAGCCGGCATTACACCAGTCCAAGCCCTCAAGCCAAGCCTTGTGTAGTTGTGCATGAGAGGCCAGGATAGCATCTTGCTGTCGGCACACATCCTCAGCCTGGTGGTAGTTCAGCTTGTAGCGTCCGGATGGAGGATAGTATGGGAACACCACACCTTATAAAAAAGAAGTTCATAGAAATATGTGACTTCATTCAATCTTAGTTGCAACAATAAAACACTTGGCCAACTCCCTGACCTTCAAGGTCTAGATTGACAAATCCTGTGTCGTCCTCCATGTCATTTGTGACCTCTCGCACTCGGTCAGCGGCCATAGTCTTGCAAGGTGATGTTATGAATTATAACTGAAAGCGTCTCCTGGTCCTGCCCTCTCCAGAGACGCACGGCCACGGTAAGACCCAAATGCCTTCTGTTGTCGCCCCAATGCAACAAACACATCTTCAAACTGGAAGAATCCCTGAAACCTTCGTCCATTCTGATGCGAATGCGGTAAGGGTCCACGTTCTCTGGTTCATGGTGGAAACGAACAGGGAAGGGTGATAGTCCCACCGCGATGGGTGACCACCTTACCTGGAGCAGTTTGTACTATCACTGCCCCAGTATCATCCTCTAAAGAAAAAGAAAGAGAAGTGAAGGAATCACTGACATGCATTGCACTGCATGCATTCAAGGTATCTGTGTGTTTCTGGGTTTTAAACCCTTGACTTTAGAGTTTTTTCCAGAAAGACTCGGGAGAATAAATACTGTAACATTAAATCCAGTTTATTGATAACCCAGCAAGCAATAAAGTTATTTGGCATAGGCCCTGTCCATAGCTCGCAATCTGAGGATCCGGACTCTGCATTTCCTGCCTGAAGACTGGAAGGCAGGGGCTCAGCCGACCCCTGGGAGGTATAGGGAAGGGGCCATCCTGGTGGTGGTGGGGAGGTTGGAAGGGAAGGAACTATCTTGGAGGTGGTGGGGAGGATGGATGTCAATGGAAGCGTCAGCATCTGCGAACTCAAACACGTGTTAAGTACCGGTCTTTTATACCGTAAAGTATTAGACGCGATTGGATAGATGAGAAGGTAATTAGTGACAACAACAATTGAGTCTTCCTGGCAGAACTTAACGCTAAAGCTTCCATTTCCTAGTTCCTATCATATTTGTATATGTATATATTACAGGTAAATTGGGCCATGATTTGAAAGTCATTCAATGTCAAAAAGTACCCCAATTTATCTGAATTTTTCTGAAAGGTTTCCAGACTTTGTCAAAGGTTTGGTGAAAATGTACCTGATTGTGAAACTTGGCACTGTAATGCAGTTCTGTGCAAATAGGGTAATTTTCTTTTCAGATATAACCACATCTATCAGTATTTTTGTGGTGTGTCCCTTTCGAATTCAGAGAACTCAACTGACATGTCAAATAAGTCTAAAGTCTGCATTGTGCATTATTATCTTTTAAGAGAGCCAGTTGCATATATAGCCCACCTGCTGAGCAACAGGAACATCTGCCCCAACAACAAAGACATTTGAATAACTATAGTCTCGAACTAAAATGACACTGAAAATGCTTTAATCCCTTTCCCACAGAATCCATTGCTTTTGTCTGAAGGCTGTTCAAAGGCACTTGGGTTTGAAAGTGACGAGTGCTCCTCCAAGCCACCAAGTCTTAAAAGTGTGAACCATAGCTATCAAACAACACCTTTTCTGATAGCTATCCAAGATCTTCCGGACAGACCTCAAGGGCCGTAATCAACCTTGACATCTGCTCATTTAAACTGTCAGCTGGATACCTGGCAATCTGAAATGTTTGTTACCAAGGCACCTTTTGAGAGCAGGGTTGCCAAACATGTCCAATCATTAATTCAGCCAGAGACAGATAAAGACCCAGTATTTCATTTGAAGAAAAGGGTTCTAAACTCAAAGCAATGTCACTGTAACCACAGACTTTTTGAAAGTAATTTGCAGCTGCCAAGTAAATGACGAAGCCATGCTGTGAGAGGACAGCTAGTGCAACAGCTATTGGCAATTAAAGACTGTTTTCCCTTGCTTATATAAAAATGAATACCAAATGAAGAAAAGAGACCTAGAGGACCTGAAACTGATCATGCGGTGTGTTTACTTGCATTAGCGGCATCATCGCTTTAATATAAATATGCAAAGAGTATCGGATGTTGCATATTGCTTGTTTTTACCCTACTTAAGCCATGTAGCCACTACAATCTGGTGGTCAGCTACTGAATTTGAGAAGTGAGGTTATAAGATGACTCTTGTTGGTGGAGTGGTCTCTAGGTCAAAATTTACATGAATTGCTCTACATATCAAAGCGCTTAAACAATAATGGTATTTATTTGTTGGTCGGTTGCATATTTAACATGGTGGCAGCAGAATGCAAGTAGGTGGTTGTCAGTTGGTATCATAACCTTGTTCTTGACTGCATTCTCATGTTTGCATTACTTACATTGTGATCTGACACCAAAGTGGCACAGGAGACAGTGCACTTACCCATTACATGAACCACTCTCTCCCGATCCTTCTCTATGTCTGCTGGGTAGGTAGTCACAAAGGGTGAAAGGAACAACAGTGCGCAGGTAATGGCTTCCAGGCACAAGGTCTTTTTTCAAATAAGAAAAAACACAGAGTGGGAACAACCAGGCTTTATTTATTGTGCACAAATTAGTTTGGTTTTCAAATCTTTAAGATTGTTTACACTGACATCAATCTGCATATTCAAACATTGTAGTCAATATCTAATCTACAATTGTAAATGTAGGCCAACGTGGACTACAAAAAAAAAGATTTTTGTTCTGATATTTATAAAGCCAATGAGTGTTTGTTTAGCAAATGGGGGCCTTTATTAGTATTCATATAGGTAACATTATCCAAACCACACATACACACACACACTACTACTGCAGCACTGACACCAGCCCAAACACATTATATACGACACAGCTGAATCGTAGCCTACATTATCATCCTCAAGTCTCCTTACAGCATCTTTGAGCATCCCTACCGCAATGCACTGCGCATTATCAAGGTGACAGAAGTAAAACCCACACACATGCGATCTAAACTCACCATCATCATGAGAAGACGCGTTTTATGTAGAGATGGGGTAAAGTTATTTCTTGCTCCTGGTGACTGAGGCGCGTGAGTGCAGCTGTCCCGATCCTCGGTTTCACTGCAGATGTATGTCGTGTCTTCATCATGCACTGCTGACGGTATCAGCAGTGGAAGACTTTCTCATCTACAGTACGCAGAAAGAAAAGCTTAGCTTAGTGCTGATGTAATGGTTTAATGATAAAGAGTTAACGTTACCTCTTTTCTCCCAGGCTGTACTATAAATTGTATTTGTAAGTTATTAACGTTACGTCGTTTTCTCTGTTGCGTACGTTGCAGACCTAGTTTATTTATTCGCAAACTCGGTGATTTTTAGCTTTATTCGACAAGTTTATTTAGCAATTTAGTCGTGGATATTTAACCTCAAATCCCACGACAACTTAAACTTATTTTTTTAAACACTTCGGACGTTTTCCATGCAATTTGTGAGTATGCTGTGAGTTTGGGTTTGTTAAAAGGACCATAGTTTATTTTGAAGATTTGTTAAAATAATGTCGTATCTTATTCTCGACTATAATGAATGAATAAAGTTATGTTTTATACATGCGTTAAAGAGTAAGGGAGGTTGAAGGTAAATACTTCCAGTATTGACGGGGTTAACCGGAAGGGGAATTAGCTCAGATGGTAGAGCGCTCGCTTAGCATGCGAGAGGTAGCGGGATCGATGCCCGCATTCTCCAATGTTTTTTTTTTTTTCTATTCGAAACTGTTCAAATGATAATGTTGTTTTAGCACTAAGTATCGTCTGCAATGTATATGTAGCAGAATCTTGAAGAAATGCACTATATATGTGTGTCTATTTAATTTTTTGAACAACTTAGGCCTAACGTTGATTGATTAGCTAGCCTATTAGGCTATCTGTAACATGTTTGTGATGCTACTGATGGCTCAACACGACTTTATTTAAACTTAATTTATTAATTACAATATTTGTATTGGCCAAAACAACGGTTTGATATTTTTTTGTATATTATTTGACAGTAAATATTTTACTGTGGCAGGTTGCAGTGTGACAGTATAACTTATATTTTATATGTTCAATGAACTGTACTTTGTTTTCCCGGGCAATAGTAAAAGTGTTTATTCATTTTTATAGCCAATAGTTTAATGTACAAACTTTAGAAATATTCACTGGAGTCTCCCAATATATACTGCAATAGTGTATGCTATACATTACAATAAGCCTTCCAGTACAATTTAAACAGTGAAATGATCGGCTAGGTTGGTCTCTCTTGTGTAGCTTGACAGACTTCTGTTCTAATTCCTCTAGAACTGATTGGATCTCACACACAGTGCTGTTTGTGTGTGCAAGCAGAAATGTGCATTGCTCCTTATCAGCATGAAAAAGCCGCTGAGCAAGGGTTACTTTTAAGGTTAGTAGTGGTAGAACTCAACCCTGCTGATGTAATCATACATACAACATATCCAGAAGAAGGATGGTTTATAGGATAATTGTTTATTACCCATGAGACTAGCCAATTATTCAAGAAAGAAGAAGTGATATTTGTGTGGAAGTGGAACAGAAAGCTAGAACTACTGTAGGAAAATGCACTGGAATAAAGAAACGCATTAGATTTTTATAACAGAGAAGAGAATAATTTGTTTTGACATGTTTTTTTAAAGGAATAGTTCACCTATGTGAGTAAATGTTGACAGAACTTCCATATTTGTGTGAACTATCCCTTTAAAGTTGATGTTTTCTCAGTGGGTTTAACTTGATTTCTTCTCACTGTTAGTTTGGCCCACAGGTGCGATGGAGAGGAAGTAGTCCGGCTCGCGTTTGCAGCGCAGGGCGAGCAGAAGAGGACCGACTGCATACAGCAGGTTGAGGAGGAGGACTGGCACCAGGGCCGTGGAGGGAATCATGTACATTTCTGCAGTGCGTGAGTGCAGAGACGCTCCGATATGAGACCACTGGCACTGCGGTGAACAGAAGCACAAGATGTTATTTTTTTGTGGGTTAGGGATAAGACTATTCTCACCTGGTAGATTAGAAAATAGGTGAAGAAATCCATTAAACTGAAGGATGGACCTGAAACTTGGCATCTTTGACCCCGTGGTGTATTTCTAGGAAGACATACTTCGTTGCCAAACCACTGAAGTATTATGCATCTTTGGAGAAATTAGCTAACTACTTACACATGACATCATGACTTTTGCGTAAACATACACGCCACTTTCAAGTCAAGTAGCGTGTTATCTATACGCATTTTGACATATCTGCGTGTATGCACACGCCGTTAAATGTCCAAGTCGAAACGAAGTAAGCGATATTTTTCCTAGGATGGTAGGGGAAGACTCATAAATGCTATTAACTCCAGTGACGGGTAGGTTTAGGGACAGGGTTGAGATAGGTCATATATTTATATATACAGTAATAACGTTAAGTCAGCGGCGTTCATAAACACGCTGAAAAAGCGATTATCACGTGTTGATAGCACACCAAAAATGGAAATACGAATTGCTGTGTCATACATATGCCATTTCATGGGATCAGTCTGACTTACAACTGTTTCCCAAACCACAGTAACCATTTTGCAATAAAGCAAACCATTTTGCTTTATTTGATGTTCGAATTCATAGCGATTCTCATTTTATATCATACTCTAGGGTTCCTTTACACATTCTATGCACATGCTGAGATCCGCGCCTTGTCGTGGATATGTGGTTACAAGAGGTAAAAACAATATAAATACTGTTTGTTTTCACACAAAGCGTCTGTTCGGTGTCTCAATGTGGCCATCAATGTGTACTTACATTTACGATTCATTGAATCGTGTTTAATTTGGACTACTACTGTGCATTATAACTTATTTTTCTAATGTAATTTTGTATGTAAAGATTACTGCCACCTACCGTATAAGATGATGTGCTGATATAGCCGGAACGCGATCATCATCTTATACGGTAGGTGGCGATAATACTTCTAAGCAGTGAGCAGCCGGTAACAAGAAGTAGTCGAAGAAGAACGTCGTCATCTCAGCTCTCGCGCATGCACTTATAAGGAAGTAATGGAATAGTCGAATAAAGTCGTTATTTATGTTTTGTTTTCTTTTCGCACAAAAAGTAGTCTCGTCGCTTGAAAAACTTATAATTGAGCCACTGTAGGCACATGGAATATTTAAACATTTTCCTTAATGTCTTTATGGGCCGTCAAGAGCCAGTCCCTTAGGCAGTCTATGTAGGAGTGATCCACCTCTCAGATTTAATCAAAAATATCTTTATTTGTGTTCCGAAGATGAACGAAGGTCTTACGGGGTTGGTACAGCATGGGGTGAGTAATTAATGACTTAATTTTAATTTTTGGGTTAACTAACCCTTTAACTGTTGTGAGTTAAAATAATCACCTAATTATTTCAACCTAAAAATGACCTCTGCACTGGACTAATATGTATAATATATGACTGCCAAGCCGCTGCCAAGTCCGCTTTCACCCCAAACTGGCGAATGTGGCTTTTTAGGGCTGCAGGTGGCTTATTTGCTTTTACTTCTTGTCAATATACGTTATTTGCCGCTATGGAGATATTCCGTCATGTCTATATTAATAGTGCCACCAGAATGCAATGCAACCAAAGCACAATAAGTAGAAGGCTATAGATTAGAGCTCGATATTATTGGCCGATATTAGGCATTTTCCAAACTATCGGTATTCGGCAGTTACAATAGCCGATATATGAATATTTCAAAAATAAAATAAAAATGTACGAACATGCTTTAACCATGTCATGAGTGTTGAAGTTGTATAGTTTGTCCACCAGAGGGCACTGACACCGTCCCTGTTGGCAACACTCGTGTATGAACGTCCTGCAACCTGCTGATCCAGGTTGAGGTAGCTTATAAGGCAATGTAGGGACTAATTATTATTTTATTTATCAGAACTTGATGTTCCTCTGTTCTGTTGTGACAATAGAAACAAGTTTCTTCTTTAAAATGCATTATCATATTATTTTGGTTAAAACTCATAAATAACTATAAATAACTAATGTTAGGGAAATCTGTTAATGTTTTGTTGCGCGTTTCTGGAAAAAAAATTAAAAAATATCGGATTTTAAAACCAACAAATATTTGTATTGGTATTGGCCTTCAAAAATCGTTTATCGGTTCGGGCTCTACTATAGATAATTGTGAATCATACAAAATAAATACCATGATCACTAGATGTTATACAGGTGTTACTAGAATGATTTTGTTAATGGTGATTCAGTGATCAGCAACCAAATATTGATAATGTGGAAGTTACTGGCTTTTGCTTTGGGATGACTTCTCACTTTTTGCTGACAATACAAAGGCAGAGTACTGTAACTTAAAAATAAAGGTCAAAAGTCAAGTCTGAGCTCAAAATTTTGTTATGTAGATACTTTTCATTACTTTAACATCTAATTGCCAGATTGTCAGTGTCCTACCTATAATTAATTTGAGGGACAACTAAAAATCTAAATCATAAAGGCATTTTTCTCAGTTCCATACTATAGCGAGATAAGGTCTTTTGCCTTTGTAGGACACTAGTGGAAGATAAGAACAGAAAACTGAGGCAACATTTCTCCATAATTGGACAATAGAAGATTGGAAAAAGGTTCTGATCGAGTCTCAATTTCTGCTGCAACATTCAGATGGTAGGGTCAGGTGTAATGGTATTTGGTGTAAACAACATGAAAGCATGAATCCATCCTGTCTTTTATCAATGATTCAGGCTGCTGCTGGTGTAATGATACTTCCTTGGCACACTTTGAGTATGGTTACAGACAATCTCCATCATCTTCTGATGACTACTTCCAGTAGGATATCATCTTCTGATGGCTACTTCCAATGGGATAACACTCAAATTGCCTCCACAGTCACATCTCAAAACAAAGCATTTTTGGGATGTAGTGGAACGGAAGATTTGCATCATGGATGCGCAGCCGACAAATCTGCAGCAACTGTGTGATGCTCTCATGCCAATATGGACCAAATACTCTGAGGAATGTGTTGTTGAAACAATGCCATGAAGAATTAAGGCAGGTCTGAAGGCAAAAGTAGTTTAACCCTATAATAGCAAGGTGAACTGAATTAAGTGGACAGTGAGTGTGTGTATATATGCACAAACTATTGGAGTCGACGTAGATACTGAACAATCTACACTCACCGGCCACTTTATTAGGTACACCTGTCCAACTGCTCGTTAACACTTAATTTCTAAGCAGCCAATCACATGGCGGCAACTCAGTGCATTTAGGCATGTAGACATGGTCAAGACAATCTCCTGCAGTTCAAACCGAGCATCAGTATGGGGAAGAAAGGTGATTTGAGTGACTTTGAACGTGGCATGATTGTTGGTGCCAGAAGGGCTGGTCTCAGTATTTCAGAAACTGCTAATCTACTGGGATTTTCACGCACAACCATCTCTAGGGTTTACAGAGAATGGTCCGAAAAAAAAAACATCCAGTGAGCGGCAGTTCTGTGGGCGGAAATGCCTTGTTGATGCCAGAGGTCAGAGGAGAATGGCCAGACTGGTTCGAGCTGATAGAAGGGCAACAGTGACTCAAATAACCACCCGTTACAACCAAGGTGGGCAGAAGAGCATCTCTGAACGCACAGTACGTCGAACTTTGAGGCAGATGGGCTACAGCAGCAGAAGACCACACCGGGTGCCACTCCTTTCAGCTAAGAACAGGAAACTGAGGCTACAATTTGCACAAGCTCATCGAAATTGGACAATAGAAGATTGGAAAAACGTTGCCTGGTCTGATGAGTCTCAATTTCTGCTGCGACATTCGGATGGTAGGGTCAGAATTTGGCGTCTACAACATGAAAGCATGGATCCATCCTGCCTTGTATCAACGGTTCAGGCTGGTGGTGGTGGTGTCATGGTGTGGGGAATATTTCTTGGCACTCTTTGGGCCCCTTGGTACCAATTGAGCATCGTTGCAACGCCACAGCCTACCTGAGTATTGTTGCTGACCATGTCCATCCCTTTATGACCACAATGTACCCAACTTCTGATGGCTACTTTCAGCAGGATAATGCGCCATGTCATAAAGCTGGAATCATCTCAGACTGGTTTCTTGAACATGACAATGAGTTCGCTGTACTCAAATGGCCTCCACAGTCACCAGATCTCAATCCAATAGAGCATCTTTGGGATGTGGTGGAACGGGAGATTCACATCATGGATGTGCAGCCGACAAATCTGCGGCAACTGTGTGATGCCATCATGTCAATATGGACCAAACTCCCTGAGGAATGCTTCCAGCACCTTGTTGAATCTATGCCACAAAGAATTGAGGCAGTTCTGAAGGCAAAAGGGGGTCCAACCCGTTACTAGCATGGGGTACCTAATAAAGTGGCCGGTGAGTGTATTTTTCTAACTACGGGTCAAGGGCTGAACAGCCAAAAAACAATTTTAAAATGCTAGAATCTAGTTTTATATTGCACTTTTGTAAAATTTAATGATGGGAACTAATCCAGGACCTTGCATGTATTTTTAGAAGTTTCTGCCTATGGGTAGATGAATCAGACGGCAATGACATCCTCTCAGGTCTGAGGAGGCGTTCATTAGTATGTAGAGCTGGAGATCTACAGTGAAACTCCTTCAGTCCTGTTCTATTGGAGGTCTTTGATTAGGGAATGCTGACTGCTCAGACCTCATACTGGGAGTTAAAGCAGTGCCGGATGAGCTTGTTCAGACCAGGCCTTTGATCGTGGCTCTGTTTGATGGTCCCCTTCTATAACATCAGCATATAGTAGATGAAAATCTTCAGATTCTACCCAGACACTATGGAGGACGTTTCTACAATTTCTTGCTGATGTTTTCTTGCTTTCTCCTTTTGGAGACGTTTTCAGTGTCTTACCTGTAAAATGGCACCTGCTAAATACACCGTCCAATCGAGCATCCAAGTGCAGCCAGGTGTGCACAGCCCATATGCAAATGAAGCTAGCATCGGGAGCGCATGGAATAGGAGCAGCAACATCTGGAGCAGAAAAGACATCATGCAACAAGTATTATTTCAGTCTGAGTGTCAACACTACACGCCTTGCCTTTACACGCCAGTGCTTTGATGGCAAATTAATGCGGTCCAGCTCAAGTCCCAAGGGCACCAGTGCTGCCGCAGCAATGCACTCCCGCTGAACACAGATCAGTCCAACTGCGCTGAGTTCACACCATCATTCCTACTTATTGAGGCTTAAAAACACAAACAAGGAAGCATACCCACGATTAGACCCTAAGCAAAGCCTGTTTGTGTTGTATAGCACGTGGTGACTTTTGATGGAGTTACAACAAGCTGTGAAAGTCAGTGAATCTAGATATAGCCTACCTTTAGAGAATTTATTGGTATTGCTTGATTTTAAATAGGGACTTGGACCAAAAAAGTTTTCTCAAACATGCTTATTAAAATAAAACAAATATTTATAACAAAAATGTGCTAATTTTATATTTAATACAACTTTTTGATGCATTTAAGTTATATTAAAAAATGTATTTATAAACATAAAATAAGCACTTTATTTTCTGTATATAAATAAACAACAAATTGCTTGATTATATTATGTTTCTATATTTATAGTTTGAATAGTAATTTATAATACATTTATATTAAGAACACATAAAATATGTACATTAGTTATAGTTTTATTTGTAGTGCTTACTTTATATTTGTAATATAACCTAATAAAATAAAAAGGCTACATGTAATAAAAATAAATTATTTATCTTAAATAATTAATAAAATAGACAGTAAATTTTAACCCTTTGTTGCTCTTTGTAATTAAAAAAAATTTTTTTAGAATACTTTCTTCGGACCTTGCTAAAGATTTTGGGACAATGTGAACACACACACAAAAAATCATGGACATGAAAAAAATGGTCCTGAAAAGAATAGTCATGGTCAAAAATGACCCCATTAGAAATGGTGGACATTTTTAATACCTGAAAAAAATCTTATTAAAAACTCATTGTTTGAGGTATCAAGCTAATATCAAGATATTTGGAACATAACTTGTTTAGATTAATGGCTCTGATTTTATAGTAAAACGTGTTTTTGGAAATATATAGTATATATTTTTTAAATAAATATTTTTATTTGCGTTTTTCAAAACAATAAACATAACATTCTGTAATTTAAAAAAAATCACTTTTTAATTTGCCAAATGTCATCTTTAAAAAAAAAGAGATAACTAACTACAGCATAAATATAGTTTAGAACCATAAAATCCCCTAAAATACAAAATATTAAATAAAAAAAATATTAACTAAATAAAATATAGTACATTCATTTTATTGAATATATATATATATATATATATATATATATATATATATATATATTAGGGCTGTCAAACGATTATATCACATCCAAAATAAAAGTTTGTGTTTACATAATATATATATATATATATATATATATATATATATATATATATATATATATATATATATATATATATATATATATATATATATATATATATATATATATATATATATATAAATAAATACAAACACATGCATGTATATTTAATTAAAAATATTATTTATAAATAAAATATTTATATTTATGTATAATATAAATTATATATAAAATCTATACACAGTATATACATGAAAATATTTCTTAAATATATACAAGCATGTGTGTGTATTTACATATATTTACAAAATAATTATACACAGTGCACCCACATATACTATGTAAACACAAACTTTTATTTTGGATGCGATTAATCGTGATTAATCGTTTGACAGACATAATACATATATATATATATATATATATATATATATATATATATATATATATAATATATATTAAAATATGTTTTTTAATTATTATTAATTATAATAATATATTAAAACATAATATATATTATTATTTTATATAATAAAGTAAGCACTTTATTCCTTTACAATTGTCTTCCTTTACTGAGTTGAAACAATTTGAGTGAAAATAACGAGTAAGAGGAGTTTACCATGCCCAATATTTATAAATATTCTCAGCAACACTCTTCCATCCCCGAGAGCAGAGGTATTATGCGATCGAAGCAGGTCTCTGTCCCCTGAACAAACATGCGTGTTGGAGTCCCTTCGTTCCTTATCAAACACATTACCACGCATGTCACACTCCCTCCGACACGTCTCCTTGTTTGAGTTGATGGAGGGGCTCAGCCAGGACTCATGGGTGGGATTAGGCTTATCAAGTTCTCACAGCACATCTCCTGCCTGATCGATGGGCCACCATTGTGCCCCGGCTCCAGCTAGAACAAGGACTTTTGATAACCTATTAACCGAGCTAAAACCTAAATCTAAAACAAAAACATATCCACGATACCTATGTGGTCTGTTGAGACAGGAGGGATATTCTTGGACAACCTAAGGTGACAATAAGCCACCCACCTTATTGAGTGCTTATGATGAGTAATACCTTTCTAGAAGGTGCCGTACAGTCATTTGGAGGAGATTAATGCTATAAAGCTAAGTGTATCACGAGGGTTGCCATAAGCAGATCTGCCTGAATGTGATTTCTTTCAGAATATGTGCATGTGTGCTCACCATAACTTTGGGGAAGCCCACGGGATCCTTCAGATAAGGTTCATATTCTGTGACATATCTGTTGAGGATTTCCAACGGGCAATCAAGAACTGCCTGAATGGATAAAGATAGGAGTTTCAGATTTTGACTGAATTATAGAACATACCAAGCGTATGATATCCACTAACTTACCAGTCCTCTAAAGACAGTGAATCCCATGGCAGCCACTAGATAAACCACAAAGAGCAGGTCCAGGGGCGCCATATTAAGGCTTTTTTCTGCTCACGTTCAGCCTGAGAGATACAAGCACTATTGTTCAAATGTTACTAGCCATGTTTCCATCTACTTGTCAATCGAATTATCTGAAGTTCGGTTAAAAAACACATGCGAATAAAGCTGGTGAAAGTGTGTTTCCATCAAACGGCTTTAAAGCGAATAAAAACCTGTACGTAATGACGCCACATGCTGTTTTGCGATCAAATTGGCATATTGAGACATTTTAAGGTGTTTCCATTCATTTTCGCACTGAATCGAACAACATTCAAGCAAACTTTTGCGACAAAGTTTTGTTAGACAAAACGGATCGCGCCATTTACCAACAAATGATCAAGTATTTCACAAGTTGAAGCCTAATAATGCTTACCGGTATGTGCCAGCTGATAGCGACATATGTATGGGATAATGTATGCGAGCGAGGCGGTTGTTGAAGGGGTTGTATTCGCTATAACAACCGCATCGCTATATATTATCCTGCTTATTACATATAAATCAACCAAATAAATAAATAAATCAATAATTTGACACACAATATTGACTTAAAAACGAGTTTATTGATTTAAAAACGAGTATTGCTTCTGCTAAAGAAAATAGTCTGTTCCGTATCTGAACTGCGCCCATGGCAACGGTGTGTTATAGCAGCGCCGTCTGTTAACCAGAAATAACAGACCACATTCTACATTACAACTCAACCAAGCCACGTAAAAACAAGCAAAACTAATCTAAGAAAAAAACGACGCTAAACATTGCTATGATGATGCCGATGCACGTAAATGCCAGACCTTTTATCGCATTAGCCGTATATCGATCAAGAGAAAATCCGATGAGACTCGATCGTATTTCATTTGAGTCGATTTTCATGAAATTTCATCGAATTTTACTGTTTCCATAAGGCATTTTTCATTCGATATCACTTAATTCGGATAAAAACGTGTCGATGGAAACATGGCTACTGATTCTGTGAGGAATAATATTAACTATTAACCAAGGTCGACTCAGCGGTGTCTGGTTCTTCACCTTGGATGCACCCACAAGAGGCATATCCCTTGGCCTGGAGAACAGGGACACTGCTCCCCATATGGGCACCAACAGAAAAGGCATGTTGAGCCAGAAGGCAGGGCGGAATCTCTGAGCCATATTTACCTGCATATAAAATGTACTTGAGAAGCATCTTATATAATGCTTACCGGGAATATTTGATATTTTATTTATTTTGACTCACCAACTACAATTCCAGGTACAAACACGATCATGTTGCCACACAGTGATCCAGCCCAAAAAAGCCCCAAAGTGCGATATTGTTGCCTGTGACAATAGGACACATTCATTTAGGTTTATAAAACGGCTAGTTCTCAGTCCTTGATTTCGATTGGCTAATAGCTGTGTTTTATTTACAGTAAAACATGGCTATGACCACTTCACACTACACAACACCGCTAGCAACCACTCTTAGCAAACATAAACATATGTTTGTTTTCATTGATATGTTCATTGAAGCTTATAGGGTAGCATTGTGAGAGATCGAGTTTGCGAGTGTACTTTGAATTGTCCTTTTAACGATGAATTGCGATGAATTGTCCTTTTAACAGTTAAAGGGATAGTTCACTTTGAAATACATTTTTGGTATGTTTTAGCTTACCTCATCTACTAACACAGTCTCATCCCAATTCGTCATATAACTGACGTTTTGGGGACGTCTTTTGACCATCGTCAATATACGACTATTTAGGGCCCCCTTAAACGTCGGTGAGATGACGATCCCGGGTCGTCATACAACTGACGCTTTACCTTTAACGTCAGTTAGGTGACGAGTTGGGTTTAGGGTTAGGTTTAGGTCTGGGGTAGAGTTAGGATCTCTTAACGTCATCTACCGACGTTTAAGGGGGCCCTAAATAGTCGTATATTGACGAATGGTCAAAAGACGTCCCAAAACGTCAGTTATATGACGAATTGGGATGAGACTGTGCTGCATCTACATGCCATCTAATGGCGAAATTATGCAACTTCTGCTTTTTATGGTCAGGGACTATTTTGTCCAGCAGAAGATAACCTTTTAGTGATTTCACTTCATGAAATACATATTTTTTACATTATTTTTATTGTGTGGGAGCCGTTTTATAAAAGCAATAAGGTACTCTAGATGCTAGTGCTGTATCGTGAAAAAGTCTTACGAAAAAGCACTAGCCCGCCTTTGCATACAAATCTTGCTTGCATATCAACCTCCCTTTAAACATCTCTGCTTGTACTCTCATGACATGTTTGTTCTTGCCAGATAGTGTCACCACCTTTTTTCTAAAGAACTGAATGTCAAACCTGTTTCGACATGCGGTGCACCAGTATCAGGTAGATGATGAAGTGCACTATACCATCCCAATAGCACATCATGATAGCGTAGGTGTCCCAAGATACGGCTCCCCTGGAGAACCAGCAAAACCATTGTCAGACTGGTCGGTTTAGACCGGGTAATCGAAATCAACTCGACTTTCCTCACAATACTGACCGTTTTCTGGTAGAACTCCATGAATCCTGAGGCGAAGCCATCGTATTCTAGAGCGCTCGTGAGGTCAATGACACACGTGAAGGAAAGACTCTGCAAAAACTGAACAAAAAAATGCATTGGTTTTTGGTTAATTGCAACATTTTAGTCTACGTGTAGAGCTGGAAGTAGAACTTGTCTACCGTCATCAACAAAATTTTACTCTGTTCTGATTGGTCAATCGCGGATCGCTCTTTAGAATACTCTATTCTGATTGGTCAATCGCAGATGGCCCTCTGGAATACTCTATTCTGTATTAGTCAATCGCAGATGGCCCTCTGGAATACTCTATTCCTGATTGGTCAATCGCAGATGGCCTCTCTGGAATACTCTATTCTGATTGGTCAATCGCAGATGGCCCTCTGGAGTAGTCTATTCTGATTGGTCAATCGCGGATGGCCCTCTGGAATACTCTATTCTGATTGGTCAATCGCAGATGGCCTCTCTGGAATAGCTCTATTCTGATTGGTCAATCACAGATGGCCCTCTGGAATAGTCTATTCTGATTGGTCGATCGCAGATGGCCCTCTGGAATAACTCTATTCTGATTGGTCAATCGCAAATGGCCCTCTGGAATACTCTATTTCGATTAGTCAATATGTGGATGGCCCTCTGGAATACTCTATTCTGATTGGTCGAATTGCAGATGGCCCTCTGGAAATACTCTATTCTGATTGGTCATATCAAGGATGGCACTCTGGAATACTCATATTCTGCATTGGTCAATCGCTGATAGCCCTCTGGAAAGCCTCTATTCCTATTGGTCAATTCGCTGATGGCACTCTGGAATACTCTATTCTGATTGGTCAATCGCAGATGGCCCTCTGAGATACTCTATTCTGATTGGTCAATCGCAGATGGCCCTCTGGAATACTCTATTTTGATTGGTCAATCATGACAATCAACGTTCCCCCTTCTAGTAAGTAATAATAGAACCTTTTCTTTCTCAGAAAGTAAAAAACTGGTTCTTCGCTATAACGAAGATCATTTTCAATCACTTTTGTTACATTTGAATGGGAGAGCTTTACAAAGAAAAAAATCTCCCCAGTGGGATTATGAGCTGGGCTTCATTGGCACTTTCGAATCGCTGAATTGAAATGTTTTCGTCCTTAACTCTAAGCCTTCTGTGATGTGCCTTGGGGAAAAAGACTCACAAATAAGATGTTGCAGCGCTCAACTGCCCTATCAAGAGTTAACTAGCCTACCTATATTGTTGCACTCCCTATTAACAGGTATTTCACTCTCACTGACTATTGATTTCTGGCAAGGTGGGGGAGGATAATGATATCTACTAGTTGAGGTGTGAACAAGACATTTATTTTTGGAGTCTTTTTTTCAGGTTTAAATTGCAGATGTGCCAAAAGGGCACTTTGCAGAGACAGAGAATACCCCATGCGGCATTTTCCTAAGCATCTGGGTGACAAATAATGAGTGGCAAGGGACATGAAGAAAGAAAATCCAAAGCATGGAGTGAAAAATAATGACTATAAATGTCACCACTGAAATCTCAGACACTGGATTTAAAGGAATAATTCATCTAGACATGAAAATTCTGTCATCATTTACTTTAACCTAATGTTGTTCCAAATCCGTATCCTAGGGAAAATATATATATATAAAATATATATAATATAACAAAAATATATTCTAAAGCACAATCCACAAGTGACATGGAGTGAACGCAGCTATTTAAAAAAAAATGATGAAAATATGTTCCATGAACGATGTATAAAGTTTTTGTTTTGAGAACATTATAAGAGATCACTTTGAACAAACATTTTATTAATGTTACTGTTATACATTTGTTTGAAAGAACCTTGCCAGAATTGTTAAGCACAATAGAAGCTTAGTGGAATGTTCATATTGCTCTTTTTCATAAAAATGTGGTTAAATAACAGAGCTTTTTCATGTTTACATTAACCATTCCTTGAATAATCTTTCTTTTCCTAGGGAAGCTCTCAGAAATATGGAATTTGTGCCTTCATTGTGAAGGAAACTGAGGGTGTAAAAGTAAAGACAGGTGTGTTATTGTAACACAAATACTTTTCTTGTATCCAATTTCATGGTTGGATTGCCAGACTAGATATTGTCCACTGCCATTCTTCTAGCGTTCACGAGTATCTGAGTGACAGCTTCGTAGATATGACTGCTCAAAGAGAAGTGTTGCATTGCCGTCTGCCGAGCACAGATTCACAGTCTGATATTGAGTCCCTCTCCGTCTTCTCGCTTTCCTTTTCTCCCCACGCCCTTTAAATCCATAGGGGTCTCTGGTTTAGTTTACTTGCATTACAGGTGTGATAGCGGAATTATCTTCTCTTTTATCACAACAGGGATGGAATGACATGTGCCAGAAGACATTGTCACCTCTCAGTCACTAATCCATTTATAACACCACTATCTTTTGTGCATTTTCACATTTCATTTGCCCACAGCAAACTGCAGTGGACATATATATGAAACTTTAGACATTTGTGGGGAATCCTAATAAGTATTTTATGTATTGTGTTTACAATTAAATTATATTTTCATTCAGTTTGACAAATAGTTAGTGGATGGGTATTTTTTTCTTTTTAAGTGTGATATTTACATCAGATTTCTCTCTTTTGAAAAAAAAAACATGGATGCACGATATATCGGCCTACATTATCGGTATCCGCCGATATATTATCTTTTTTAATGTTATCGTTATCGGCCCAACAAGAACATTCAGCCAATATTTAAAAGCCGATAAATAATGTATTATTTCCTTGAGCTGAGGCACTTTAGATGCGCACTGTTTAACTTGATGCTTTTAAATTGCTTGAAATACGATTGAAATCACTTAAAAAGGAAATACCGTTAAAGTGCAAAAGTGTGCAGCGCAAGTCTGTCATATCGGCTACACAACATTAAAATAGGAACATCATAATTGTGTTTGTAGTCTTGAGTTCTAATGAGGAGACTTTTTTATAATCAGCAGGGTTTCCGCGGGTCTTAAAAAGTCTGAAAATTTCAAAATCACAATTTAAGGCCTTAAAAAGTCTTAAATTTGCTATTGTGTTGTGTTCTAGGTCTTAAATATTTTTAAACAGGTCTTAATTCCTATGTCCATGTAAATCTCATTGAAATGCTCCCGCAGCGCTTTGGAATGTTTATTTATATTACGTAGTTGTAGTCTCTTAATTCGCTGTATTACAGACTACAAAATAGATCAACATGCAACAGCCAATCAGTTTTGAGGTTTTGTGTTATTGTGGGTATCTCAGATACCACAGACAGACATAAAACAGATTTTATTCAGCAAGTAGAAGTTTAGCGATACTTGGCTTGAAATATCTGAATTTAGGATCCAATTTTTCCTGATTTGGATTTTGCTTTTTGATCAGAGCCAACAGTAATAGCGAAGGTGCTCTGGGTTCTCCACACGGCAACAAGACACCAGTCCTACATTGTTTCAAACGATGTTTCCTTCAGTAGGGCCCTATAATTTCTGCGATCACGGAATAAAAAGCACATCTTTTTACAACTAAAATAACAGTAAAGGGTAAAAAAATGTAATTCCCAAAAATTAAAACGGAAAAAACGGAATTTGGGAAAAAATAAATGGAATTTGGGAAAAAATAAAACGGATTTTATAGGGCCCTACTTCTGGTGCGGGAAAGATAAAACAGCCTACGTTACGTGCTTTGGAATAGAGGTTTTTATAAAACAGAAACAGAACAAATTTTCAAAATCATAGGACCGTTGTACTGATTTTCGCCGACTGTTCAGTTTGAATAAATTAAATTTCTTTGCGAATAATTTTGAGACTCGTTACGCGTTTCCTTTGTACGTTTTTTTTTTCATGATATAGGTCTTAAATTTCATTCATAATGGTCTTAAAAAGGTCTTAAAAAGTCTTAAATTTGACTTTGTGAAACCTGCAGAAACCCTGAATCAGGCTCTCAAAAATTGTATAAAAATATTTAGATTTATCGGCCAATATATCGGTTATTGGCTTTTAAATATAAAGAATTATCGGCCAAAATTGTCATATCGGTGCATCCCAAAAAATATGTTATTCGTGGCTAAATTTACTGACAGAATTTAAAATTGCTTCCGCATTCAATATAGTAACAAAACAAGTAATTCATCTGGATGTACAGTATTCCTACCAGGAAGGTGACATGATCATATTTTTGATCATCAAATAAACAAACATCATATGTTTATTGTTTTGAGGGTCAGAATAAAATATAGAATGAGTATATTTGGCATATTTCAAGAGTCAATAGTATCAAATCAGAGCTCATACCATAGAACAACGGATCTTTAGGGGGATTGTAGCGAGTAGCGAGGTAGACCATGAAGAACACTGCCACAAAGAACAGCCACCCCGATTTCCAGAATAACCACTGGCCTGCAAATACAAAACATTACGAACATGAGTTAACATGAAATCAAATAACTTTCTGTGACCTGACAGTCTCTGTAAATCGTCAAATAAAATGTAAACGCGGTCATATATGGACAGAGGAAGCTGAGAGCGTGACAACTTACAGAAGTAGTTCTCAAAGTTCTCGGGGAAATCGTGATTTCTCTTCTGTAAAATTGCCGTGTTTTAAAAGGAATACAGAGGAAAATATAGCAAGACAGAGGAAAATTAAGAGACAAAAAGGAGCAAGGGGAGAGAGAGACAACATCGGTAAAGCCGGCTGCCAACTTTGGGAAAAAAAATCCTATGTTGTACGCAGGGACACACCCGGTCAGTTGATACATAAATTATTATAAGTTAATTATAATATTACCTATTAAATGTATAATATTGTCACATTTTCCTTCAAACTATGTTTAAAAAACTGGTATGAATTTTTGACGGTCAGCACATTTAAAACAATTTGTCAAAGAGATATTTTAAATAGCCTAAACTAAATATTAAATGTTACACCTACATGTTAAATGTAACTATTTAAAATATCTATAAGTTCTAGAGATAGCAGATCTATTCCGCCAAGACCAAATACATTAACATTGCCATGCCAGTCTCAAGAGTTGTCATGACAGTTATGATGATGTGTTCTGAGGTAAATTTCCATGACACATTGTTTACAAGTTGTTTTATCAACACTGATTGAGTGAATACACAATATGTGACACATTTCAGTAAGTTGTACTTGTTCTTTCAATATAATTTCTTATGTTAATTAATGTTTAGGCTATTTTGTAGCCTACTGTAACTAGTAGGCAAAGTAGAGATTCGAGTATGGATTCACGCAGAATTTAAAATGACTTTTTTATGTTAATATATATTAAAATGTAATTTATTCCTCTGAAAAAGCTGAATTTTCAGCATCATTACTCCAGTCTTCAGCGTCACATTATCTTCACAAATCACTCTAATATGACCGATTTTATGCTCCAAAAACATGTATGATTATTATCCATGTTGAAAACAGTTTTTTACATTTTTATTTCAGGATTCTTTGACTGAATAGAAAGTTCAAAAGAACAGCTTTTATCTGAAATGGAAAGCTTTTGTTACATTAAACACTACCCTTTAAAAAGTTTGGGGTCAGTAAGAATTTGTATTTTATTTTTTGGGGAAATAAATAAGAAATCAATACTTTTATTCATCAAGGATGAGTTACATTGATCAAAAGTTACAGTAAAGACATTTATAATGTTAGAAAAGATTATAATTAAATAAATGCTGTTCTTTGAACTTTCTATTCATCAAAGAATCCTAAATAAAAATGTAAAAAACTGTTTTCAACATGGATAATAATCATACATGTTTTTGGAGCATAAAATCATCATATTAGAGTGATTTGTGAAGGATCATGTGACACTGAAGACTGGAGTAATGATGCTGAAAATTCAGCTTTTTTTCAGAGGAATAAATTACATTTTAATATATATTATACATAAAAAAAGTCATTTTAAATTGTCATAATATTTCACAATATTACTGTGTTTTTTGTGTATTTTTTATCCAAAAATTGCAGCCTTGGTGAGCAGAAGAGAACTTCTTTTAAAAACATAAAAATCGTAATCTATAGTGTATATGATCATTGTAGTATTAATAAAAAAGTTAAATATTAATAATAAAAATTAAATTAAAAGTTAAATATTTTATTAATGAATTATATCTTGAAGAACACCACCATTCTTTAAAGAATTAACTTCTGATTAATTTTGCACATGTCTTGTCCACAATTAGCCTAAAATTACATTTGACCATTCTCTTTCCTGTCTTCAGAAAGTGAGCAGAGAATGGTTTGGGCAGCAAGAACTGTAATTATTCCAACACCCAGAGCACCAAATGAGATGGGAGAGCATGTATAGTCCGCCCTGTCCAGCCTTTACTGAGTCACTTACTGAGCTATTCAGACATAGAAACTGCCTTATTGTCCACATATCCATATGAGAGTCAATGCTAGCCTTGAACAGAGACTGTGGTTGTTGTTTATCATTGTAAATGAACGTTATAGAAATGACATACAGTGAATTCCCATGACCTTTACAGTTGTTTTTGATCATAATTCGATTTAGCCTAAACCATTCAACTGCCAAATCAGTTCAGCTGACTCACAAGAATGATTCTGCTTATCGGAATCAGTTATTAGTGACCTTCAGTAGCCTTTAAGATGGCAGGATGAAAATGTGGCGAGTTGTAATATCTTAGGCTTTAGTTTAAAATTTAATAGGCTTCTTTTTGTGATGTGTTAAGACAGCCTGGAGAGAGATGTGCACACAAATGTCTTCGTTGCCAAGCGTGATGTAGTCATTTACCTTGTGCCTGTTCTGTCAGGATATAATTTATGCAATAAAAAAGATTATTATTATAATAAAGCTACTGTTTTTTTATATAATTAAAGTCAGAAGCTTGATTCTAGAACAAATCAGTTAGGCTACCACATATCCTTTCACTGCCCTCAAGTGGAGGAAATAAAGAAAAAGACACATTATTTTCAATAAGCATGCTCAAATAAAGTCTACAAATTCTTATAGTAGGCTATAATCTATGTTAAAAGATCTAAATATGATGATACAGACTGTATAAAATATGGCATTTGGTCAAATGCATCTAAAGTGACCAAAGTTGTTATTAAAATGATTTGCACTGTGCTTTTCAAACAAAGCCTTTGTTAAGAATGTATGATTCTGTTAACCTTGCATATTACAATACTCACTCTTGAAATGCTGGAACATTGTTCATAGTGTAAAGGACACCAAGAGCCGTGAGGGAAAAGAGAAAAACGCATATCTCCTGTGCCATGATGTCTGCTTTTGAAATCAGTTATTTCAGTGTCACAGCTGAGGATCGACAAGTTGTTAAAGTCAGACATGTTAAAAATATTAGCATTCAATTCTGTCTGTTACATCAGAATCTACACTTGAAAGTCTTCTAGGACTTTGCAAGTCAATAAATATTCTGCGGGTCTCTTGTGTTTGTCTAAAATAAACATCTACTTACCAAGGACACCCTCTCCAGAAAATGTGCATAACCCAATTTACAATGGCCCTGTGTGGGAATTGTAGGAGAAGTAATCTGAGCCGAACAAAGGCGCTTTTGGAAAGTAATTTGATTTTGTCATACATTTACATAATCGTGTTTACTTTTGGTCTAATTTGTCAAATGCTCGTGCGTCCAAAAAGGAAAGCTCTGCCAAAGCTGTGGCAGCCAAAGAGGCTTTTGTTGGTCTTGTAAGCTGAAGAATGTACTTGTGAACTAGACTAAGGAGATTTCTAAAATTATGTGATAGATAAAAGTATTTTTTGGAGAGACTAACTTATTATGGGACCTATAATTATTTTAAAAGCAAAATTTGTGGAGTTGACATTAATGTATAGCCTTGTACTCACCGGCCACTGTTACAGCGCTTGTTAAGGAGTAGTTCACTTTTAAAACAACTTTTGCTGATAATTACTCACCTCATGTCATTCAAGATGTCCATGCTATTATTTCTTCCAGTTCGAACAGAAATTAAGGTTTCTGATGAAAACATTCCAGGATTTTTCTCCATATAATGGACTTCAATGGGAGCTGCAAGTCGTGTTCAAGGTCTCCAAAAGACAGTTTCAGTGCAAAACTGCAAACTGTTCAAAGGGCTTTAAACCGATTTCCAAACAATCAAGAATGGTCTCTATCAAGCGAAACCGATTGCTAATTAAAAAAAGTTTAAGTTTCATAAGCTCAGAATGGTCGCCTTCTGCCAATGCCGCGTCGTGACTCTCCTATTTCGAACTTGTTCATCAAAATGAACAAATCTTTTTCGCAGTCATTTTGTTCATTTCGTCATTTATTGATCAACCAGAGTATCGTTTATTTTTATGAACGAGTTCGAAGCAGGAGAGTCATTGTAACGCATCACAGATGCGAGCATTTGTGCTTATAAAACTTAAACTTTTTTATTTTTATTTAAATGACTGATCATTTCGCTAGATAAGACCCTTATTTATCGCCTGGTGTCGTTTAAAGCTCTTTGAACAGTTTGCACTAAAACTGCCTTTTGGACCTTGAACCGTTTGGTTCCCATTGAAGTCCATTACAAGGAGAAAAATCCTGGAATTTTTTCATCAAAAACTTTAATTTCTTTTCCAACTGAAGAAAGACATGGATATCTTGGATGAAATGGGGTGAGTAAATTATCAGCAAAAGTTTTTTCAAAAGTAAACTAATCCTATAACATTATATGGCAGCAACACTGTAAAAATGAATGTGGCTTTATCTAATCAAAAAAATTGTGGCATCAGATTACAAGCAATATTATTAATTAAATTTAACAAATTAGAATTGAGTAATAATTATTCAAATTAATTCCTTAAAAGTAAACCATTTAAAATGAGTAAAACTTACAAAAAAAAAAAAACTTACATTTAAGTCGCCATTATGGTGATCGGTGTTTGTTTTAGGTTTTCTCCTTCAGTGATTCTGCTTGTTAACATCAAGTGTCTTCAATGTTGGCAATATAAAATAAAGAGTTCTTAATTAATCTTTGATGTCTGTCTGTTATTCAGATATTTTTGTTTAATTTTTTGGTGTAAACTTTACTCATTTTAAATGGTTAACTTTTAAGGAATAATTTGATTAATTATTACTCAATTCTAATTTGTTCAGTTTAATTAATAATATTACTTGTAATCTGTTGCCACAATTATATTGATTGGATAAAGCGTATTCATTTTTACAGTGCATGTAGACATGGTCAAGACTGATAGTTTAAAATGAGACATCAGAATGGGGAGAAAGGGGATTTGAAGGATTAGTCCACTTTTGAAAAAACTTTTGCTGATAATTTACTCACCCCCATGTCATCCAAGATATCCATGTCTTTCTTTCCTCAGTCGAAAAGAAATTAAGGTTTTTGATGAAAACATTCCAGGATTTTTCTCCATATAATGGACTTCCATGGGAACCAGACGGTCCAAGCTCCAAAAGATCGTTAATAACAGTTTCAGATCCAGCTTCAAATGTCTTTAAACGACACCAGACGATGAATAAGGGTCTTATCATGCGAAACGATGGGTTATTTCAAAACTTATTCCAAAAATGTAACTTTTCTAAGGACAAATGGTAGCCTAGCTCTATTCTGGAGGCGCGTTTGTAACGTCACGTAATACGTAATTACGTTCAAAAGGTCACGGGCGACGTAGCCGGAAGTACAGAATCAAAATCGTCCGACATCGTTATTTTACCTTTTAATTCCTTTTTTTTTTGTAAACGGCGTTTGAGTTAGTTTGCACGTTCAACCTATGTGTTCAACTTACTGACTCTGTACTTCCAGCTACGTCGCGCCGTGACCTTTTGAACGTAATTACGTATTACGTGCACGTTACAAACGCGCCTCCAGAATAGAGCTAGGCTACCATTTGTCCTTAGAAAAGTTACATTTTTGGAATAAGTTTTGAAATAACCCATCGTTTCGCATGATAAGACCCTTATTCATCGTCTGGTGTCGTTTAAAGACATTTGAAGCTGCATCTGAAACTGTTATTAACGATCTTTTGGAGCTTGGACCGTCTGGTTCCCATGGAAGTCCATTATATGGAGAAAAATCCTGGAATGTTTTCATCAAAAACCTTAATTTCTTTTCGACTGAGGAAAGAAAGACATGGACATCTTGGATGACATGGGGGTGAGTAAATTATCAGCAAAAGTTTTTTCAAGAGTGAACTAATCCTTTAAGTGACTTTGAATGTAACATGATTGTTAGTTCTAGATGGACTGGTCTGAGTGTTTCAGAAACTGCTGATCTACTGGGATATTCACACACAACCATCTCTAGGGTTTACAGAAAATGGTCTTTAAAAAAAGAGAGAAAATATCCAGTGAGCGGCAGTTCTGTGTGTGAAAATGCCTTGTTGATGTCAGAGGTCAAAAGAGAATTGCCAGGGTTCAAGCTGATATAGACAACAGTAACTTAAATAACCACTTGTTACAACCGAGGTCTGCAGAAAGAGCATCTCTGAACACACAACAGGTCGAGTCTTGAAGCAGTACGGGCTAGACAGAGACGACACACCAGTGTCTCTGGCTGTTTGTCTGATGATGACTCAATTTCTGTTGAGACTTTCAGATGACAGAGTCAGAATTTGGCGTAAACAACATGAAAGCATGAACCCATTCTGTCTTGTATCAATCTGAACCAGGCTGCTGCTGGTGGTTTAATGATATTTCCTTGGCACACTTACTTTGGGCCTCTAAAATGGTCCAACTTAGTACTAGCAAGGTGTACCTAACATACTTGGTTGGTGAGTGTGTGCAGTTCCAGTACTGCAATATACTATAATCTACTGGAATTACCTTTAGATTGCAAAAACAAAACTGTGGAGATAAAGTCATAACTGCTCGTTCCATACACCATATATCCACCAGGGTGCACGTGTAAGCTAAAGAGATGCCAAATGCACAGTACATGGCATCTCTGCACATACATATAAGACACTTTTTTGCAGAAAATGTATATTAAGAGACTAAGACATTATTTAAATAGTAGTTAAATAGTTAAATTGGAAGTAGTTCACTTCAAAATTGGACTTATAAAAAGTAGGCCTATTAAAATTTGAGGGTGTTTTGAGCTTGGACCTTTCACTTAAAACCTCATAATAACTGAAAAAAAAAAAACCTTGTGGGTAGCCTTTGATTAAAGGAGTAGTTCACTTTAAAAAAAAACTTTTGCTGATAATTTACTCATCTCCATGTCATCCAAGATGTCGAAAAGAAATTAAAGTTTTTGATGAAGTAGAAAGGAGAGAATAGATATCCCTAGCCGTTTCAGTTAAACTTAAGTTTGTCTAAATTAAAATAAATAATTTCATAAAATTCAAAACAATGAAACAGTTCAGTTTACATAAAATATATCAGTTTTGTGAACTTGAAAGAAAAAGAAAGTGCTAAATACTGAACTAATTAGTTGAATTTAAGGTTGTCCTACTCAAACCAATTAATTATTTTGACCGTTAGGGTTTACAGACCCTTCGAGTCATGACTCAAAAAAGGGATTTGTTCATTTTGATGAACGAGTTTGAACGGAGAGTCACTGACGCTCATCACAGAACAGAGCAAGGCGACATTTGTGCTTATAAAACTTAAACTTTGTCATTTATTTTTTTTTTAAATGACCAATCGTTTTGCCAGATAAGACTAAGTAAAGTGAGGAATCTCAATCAGCCAATAGTCTTGCTGTCCTGCATTCTTATGCATTCTTTCATCATTTTCGGATTCATTCTGGCCTGCAACAAGACTTTGTAACTCTTCTTTAGATGTTAAATTCTTGCTGCATTTAGCAGCCTTGTTGATATGATATCCTGTGGAATAAATCCCTGTTTCGGACCGACTCTCCATCGCCTGCTTTGTAATTTGGATTCAATGATGGATTTAGCTCTAAACATGTCAGTTCCATAGGCCACTCACCCTCCACAGACTCACTCCTCCATCCATCCGTGACCAACCAGGCATTTCCTTTGGGATACTTTTCCAGGACTTTCAATGTAATGCATTCCCACCCCAAAGGGTGGGTCATCGTTTACATTTGTGCAATCATAATCAAAATTTGGACCAAAGAATTTGTCCATATTCACAAATAGTTCCTTGCATGAACCTGTGTTGTAGAATTTACAGTGGCGTTGAGGCTTGGAGTATAACCTTGTGAGTTCATCACTCTTTGACTTTTCCAAGTCGTTTGTGACAACGGCTGAAGTAGAACACTGCTGTGCATTAGAGCCATACTTAATGAAGACAAAAAGATGTGAGATTCATCAAACAAAGTCTTATTTATGTAGCTAGACTCAAACAGTGGAATGGGAATGTGATTTTTATTTTAACAAAATATTCAGCCACTTACACACTGTAAAAAATAACCGTGATTTTAACGGTAAAATACTGTAAATGCTACAGTGCAAAACTGTTAATTGGTAAACAGAAAGTTTCCGTACCATACACGTTAAATAACTGTGATATAATACAATAAAAGACCGTTACATTTACAGGTTTTGAAAGTGAAAAAAGAACAAATCATTGTATAATTTACAGTGAATAACCGTAAATTGACATTCCCACAATTCCCTGTGTGACACTTCACATTTTATGTATTTTTGTTGAAATAACTATAATAAATATTAAATAACTATTATTATATGGTTCCTTGGTTTCTATGGTTTGTTTGTTGATAAATTAATGTTTATTGCATTTTTTAAATTTCATGTGTGTTGCCATGATGGTGTTTAATGTTTGTGTGAACTGACATTGTGCAGCTTCTTTAAATGAGTATTGCTTGATAAGTATTCACTTGTAATGAGCTGTGATTGCTCATGTAACTCTCATCACTGCTGTGATGATTGTTGGTTGTCAGTGTATTACAATGGTTTAAAACAGATATCAATATGTCAATAAGTTGGTAAATCCACATTTTATTAGTAGAAATAAATACGGTTTATTACTGTAAATTTTAAGTTAAGTCTGTAAAACCATTACGTTTCTGAACTCGTATTTTTAACGGTAAAGTTCTGGCAACCACAGCTGCTGTTTTTTTACCGTATACATTACAGTTTATTTTTTTACAGCTACTTCATAAATTCTTTCCAAAGTTTTTCAGGTTTTTTCACATCCTTGAAACTTAAATTCAACTGTTGTCTTCAAGCTTCCTTCTAGACCTGTGACTAACGTTCATGAATGACTTGTGTGTCTGTCATGTAAAAATTAAAGAAGACTCAACATTAATGTTTCTTTTTCAATTTACCTTTGAATGCATTGTGATTATTTCCTAATTAAGAATAAGATCAAAGATTTTGTATGATTATGTCCTGAAATAAATGACATTTTCAATATTTTAAGTTTTAATACTTTATAAAAAATATTATTTGCAGCCAAACATTTTCTCATGCATGACTAGATAATATAAGCATTACTTTTTTTCTAAAATGCCAACATTCCTAACAATACTTCCTTTTCAGTTCACTTATTGTGTAAAAAGTAGGCCGGAAGGCAATCACAGCAAGGTGCAACTGGCAACGCACAAAAATATTTTCGGTTGCACTTCAGCATTAAGCACAGTTCTCTCTTTTGTCTGAGAAAAAAGAGGTGTGATTGTATCACGTTATGAGAAATGATTAGCCTAAGTAAATAGGGTTAACTTCAGAATTATTGGGACATTTCAATCATTTCAATGATAGTGTCCCAATGTACCTGATTTTCCTAGATATTTTTTAAACTCTGGTGTTATGCCTGCAGGAACCATGGCAGCTACGCATGTTGATAGAAAATAATATCCGGTGGCCGAGAGAGTTCAACGGCGCTGCAACTGGCATTTCAGCTTTTCTCTTCTGGCAGTCGCCATTCATTGTTTACATGAACAGCTTTTGTTTCAAACTAACTGAATTCATTCCAATCAGGTGAATCGGAAATGTCGTGTTTACATGAACGCTAAACAAGTGATCGATTGATGTGCGTTTTAACATTGCTGAGAAAATTCCCGCTCCTCCGCTGAGAGATACGAAACCGGTGCGTCTCATAGCGTTCTCCCGCGGCCCTAGCCTCGCCCCTGCTCGCCATAGTAAACACAATGAATGACGAGTGTAAAACGCAAAAGCCGCAAAATTTTGGGCGATCTCTGAACACATTTTTGGGCGGACATATCACGGAAACTCACTATATAGCCTATTGTTGTTTAGCTACTGCGCTCTGTTATCGGTAGGCGTGGCCTCCTGAGGGCAGCGAAGCAAGTGCATTCTGGGAGTTGTTGTCTTTCATCCACATTAGCCAAAAATACATTTTCTGGCTTTTCTTGGTCTAGAAAGCTCCAAATTCAAAAATGATTTCACATTTCTTCTACATAAATGACCTATTCTAAATACACATTCATCTTTCCAGAGGTGAAACATCTTTATCACGTGTGCTCCAAATACTCACAACATAACCATAAGAGTACAAAAACGCACTGCAAAAGTTCAGTATGCAGTAGCAGATCGCTGAGCTCTCTCGCCATCGTACTAAAATCTTATTTTCACTTTAAATAAAATGCTACTGGTTTTACTTTTCCACCATCCAATGACAATTCTTAAATTAACAGTTAAAGTTGCACTATTACTTTAAAGGACTATATTATAAAGGGGCTATTATCATATTATAATTATATTATAATTTTAAGACCACAGCACCCAATGCTGGTGGAAAAGGGGTCTATGGGCCTAAGTAGATAGTTCAGAAACCCTTGTTATTGGCTGAAACTGGTGGCCGTTAGGTAAACTGCAGCCAGCTAGCCTAATGTTTGTCTATTTCCTATTTTTATTTTTCAAGGACAATTTGTCCAAAATGCGCATGACAGTTTACACAGTGCTGCATTATTGTTCAATCAAACCAAATAAATTGGTTTATGTCAAGGTGTAATAACAAAGCATCTCAAACAATGTCATATATGCATTAAAAATGTAATAACTGAGCGAATGACACTTAATGACAGTTGTCACAAACATGCATAAAACTTCCTTCATATTCATAAGCATGTCATGATTATGAAGGTAGTCTTTTATGCACACCTCTTCAAGTAAAGTGTTACCCACTTTTTTAAAGAATAGAATAGAATCTTGACCATAATCCAAGTTTTGGAAACACTGTCATCCTGACATTCCATCCAACCCGTATCGTTATTCGTCATATCTTTGTAATATTTTTCGCCTGCATGTCTACTTTTTTGTATGCTGTTCATTTTATAATTGTCTTGGTTTTTTCTTCTTCTATTTTGACCCTGAGTCTGTCATAAAGTGCATATGATTTGACTTGATATGATATGAGAGCAAAAAATATACATATGAGTATATGAGACAAAAATATAATTTAGCTATGTAAGTTATCCACCAGGGCGCGCAACAAACGAAGAGATGAGACCATAGGCTACTGTAAAAGGATGAGACCTAACACAGTAAGACACACTCTCAAACATGCAATTATATAGAATGTTTCTTCGAGATTATTTAACTACAAAACACGGCTATTGTTATTTTTACGTCATTTTGTTAATAATATCTCTGGCAGAGAAAGGCGCGACGCATAACGTTACACTACAGTAGAACGCTCGCGCTTCATAATCCACAAATCATTTTACGCGGCAACGAACACGTCGTCTTTGATTTGGCCAACAGGTTGGGCGTTGACGTTCTATTCAGACGTGTCGCGTTTCATACACTAGTTGGGTTGACTTTGGTTGACTTGAGTGCGTCCAGTCAGACGTGTCAGAAAGATCAGCAGCCGCGGAAGTATCGGCTTTCAGTTCAACATGGCTTCAAGTGTGAAGAGCTGAGGAAAATATCATCACAAAACCTGGGCTATTCTCTTTTTCACCACTCTCAAGGCGTCAAACGATGGTAAAGACCTAGAAAATATAATTAATAGCTGCTTTTATTCAAGTAAGCTAGTCTTAAGTCCTGTTCCTGTCAGAGTTAAAGAGTTGTTTGTTTGCCGGTGACCAATATGTCCTGCGCACGCGCAGTGTGTGTGGGTAACGCAGTCAGATTGTCAGTTACGAAAACTTCAAATTAATTCAAGTTTGATGACTATTATTTTTCTATGTTGTGATATTTTGTGTATTTGTGTTTTTATAATGGTGTTAGTTCGAATAGTTGGTTAGTTTTAATGTCGGAAGTGCTGTTATAAAGAGTCATTAGGTCGAGGAAAGTTTTTAGCGTAACTTACAGTGTAAAAAAAGAGAAAAGCAAGGTAAATAACTTAACGTTACCTCTTATAGAAAGGTTTTGAACGAGTGAAATAACTGTTTGTTTTTATGTTGACTGCTAATTTCGTCTTTTAACTGTCAAGTTTCCGAGGAGTTGGAACTTTCTGTTTGTTAACAGTTTCTCTCTGTCTTTGCTTAAAGTTGAATGTTGTCAGTATGTTGAAAGGGTCACTGTTGATGCACTACATAATAAATGTGTGACTGACAATTCTAAGTTAATGGATGAAATAGGTTATTAATAAGAGATGAGTGATATTGAAACTAAGAGTTGTAAATCCCTCAGGCTAGAGCTAGGGCTTGTCTGAACTCATATTATAACGTTACTGTAAATATATCATAACATATTGTTTAGTTTGAAACCCAATTGATATTTCCCAGGCCACTAATAAATCATTGATATATTGTCGTGTTTCATAATTGTCCCATAGAATTGACTGTAACTCTTTCACTTCTCTGATTGTTAGCCATTCCTGGGAATTTCTAATATTTCCACAGAATTGCTCTGATGCAAACTGACCCTTCCATGGAAAAGTTTTGGTTTTGGTGGACCTCCGTTCTCGAGTAAAACTGTTTGGAGAAGTGAGTTATGAATATGATAGTTGTGCCTTTTTTATTATTGTGGTGATATTAGCCTTGTTGGTCAGATATGATAATGGTGTACACAGTGGATTGTGTAACTGAAGTCACGCAAACCTTCCTCTTTCTTTCTTTGCCAGCAGAGTGTAGAGAAGCTCAATTAGAAGTCCCTTGTTCTCCAACAAATGACGCAAGCTGACATCACTTGGTCTAGACGGTAACAGGAAGGAAAAACAAAAGCATTTATGGCCATGTTTTGTTGTGGAAAGACAGAAATATTATGTAGGCTAAAACATAAGACATATCTGGAAACTGAAACTGAAGCATTTATGGATCATTTAGATTTTTTTGTATTATGACATTTTGATGTTTAAACCCCTGGATCAGTGACAATTGAGGACATATATATATATATATATATATATATATATATATATATATATATATATATAAACTTATATATAACTTATATATATATATATATATATATAAATATATATATATATATATATATATATATATATATATATATAAATATATATATATATATATATATATATATATATATATATATATATATATATATATATAAACTTTTTGTAAAGTCAAAAAATTTAAAGTAAAAAATTAGTTAAAATATTAAAATATATTGAATTAAACATATGTAGCCAACTAAACTCTAAAAAAACAAATAATAATAACATTCAATTTACTTATGTGGAACTATTTCACTTTAGTTATTTCTCTTTTTTATTGCTTGGTAATTTTTTTAACCTAATTTATTTCTGCAAGATTAGATGATTATCACATGAAATGGAAATTATTAATATTAGTTTATTTTATTTATAAAATAAGAAGATACATGTCATCCAGCATGACTAATGAATTATTACCCAATAAATCAAATTTTCATTTGATTGATCAAAGTTGCTCTCTTCCTGTGACAGTGGCATCTAAATGTAAAAAAGAAGGCAAAAAATACATTTTTATTCATTAATAATTACACTTTTTTCAACCATGAATAACATATTATCCATCAATATGTGACCTCTCTAGTTCATGATACCGACATTTATTTTCTCTTCCTTTGTTAGTTTTGGCTCAAAGTTGTCTATGTAATTTAAAGAGCCAGTTCGCACAAAGCTCTGTTGTGTAGTACAGGGAGGGTACAAAGCTCTCTAGCAGTGATTTAACTCAAGATAGTAGTCTGGAACACAGGCTATGAACTCTCCCTGCTTCCGTTTTGTTATATCTTGGACGAGTGGTTTCCCTTGGTCGGACACTATTGAATCTCATTAATGCTTTTTATTGTTCAAATATTGCTGTTATAGTAATGTCATCATGGCTGTGTATGGTAAATTAATATTACCTTATCAATGCAAGTTTTCAGTTTCTGGAATTTAGGTAATGGTTTATGTATTATTAGTGAAGAAGTGCCGTTGATGCATAATTGATGCTGGGTCAAGTCCAACAGGTTACACAAACTGTGGTTGATGTTTATTTCACAAGCCTTTATTTGAGTATTAGCCTATAGCTAGACTGTTCTGTGCGTGTTCTACCCGTGTCAGTGTGGGTTTCCTCCGGTGCTCCCGGTTTCCCCCACACAGTCCAAAGACATGCAGGTTAGCGTGATTGGAAATGCCAAATTGGCTGCAGGAGTGTGTGTGAGTGCTGGGTTGCATCAGGAAGGGCATCCGGTGTAAAACTTGTGCCAAATCCAATGTGTGTGTGCGGATGATTCCAATGAAGCAGACCCTGGAAAGGAGCTGGACCAATGTTGTAGTCAAGTCACATTTATTTGTATAAGCCTTGCGCTTTTTACAACTGTTTACAACTTGTTACAGACCGTTTTAAAGAAGCTTTACATAAATAACAGGAAAATAATTTAAAAAACAACAACATTTTAAAATGTTGTAAATTTTAAATTTTTAACATTTTAAATTTTATAAATAAAATAGCGTCATAGTCCAGCTTAAGTAAGTTCAGTGAGGTTTCATTTTTGTTTTAAAATGTTATTAATTTAGTTATAATATAATATATAATATTGGGGATGCACCGATGACAATTTTGGCCAAAATCGATAATCGATAATTCTTTATATTTGAAAGCCGATAACCGATATTTTGCCCGATAAATCTAAACCCAAATTTTTGGACAATTTTTGATTTTCCTCATTAAAAGCCAAGATACAAAAACAATTATGATGTTCTTATTTTAATGTTGTGTAGCCGATATGACAGACTTGCACTGCACATTTTGCGTTTTAACTGGACTTTCCTTTTTAAAGTGATTTCAATCGTATTTCAAGCAATTTTAAAAAGCATCATGTTGAACAGTGCGCATCTAAAGTGCCTCAGCTCAAGGAAATAATACATTATTTATCGGCTTTTAGATATCGGCTAAATGTTCTTGTTGGGCCAATAACGATAACATTAAAAATTATCATATATTGGCCAAGACCGATAATGTGGCCGATATATCATGCATCACTATATAATATGCTATTTTATTCCAGGTTTATTTCAATTAACAGATTTCTTTTTAATAATTTTAGTCTTAAATAATGCTTTACATAGATAACAGGAAAATAATGCAAAAAATATATATATTTAAAGAAAACAGAGAAATAGTCCAGGTTAAGTGAGTTCAGTGAGGTTTTATTTTTGTTTTAAAAAGTTGATTGTGTGAATGGAATGCGCATTCAAGTAATGTTTCACTCTGATAGTGAAAAGAGCACATGCACCACGTCAGAAGAACTAGATGTGACGTCTTCATGGTCTTCAATCGTAACATCTGCCGATCACCGATCCCATCGGGTTCCTGAAAAGTCAGTCCTGGCTTAAAATGCCTAATATGCTGGTCTTCAATACCTTTTGTAAACCGTTTAATTATAACATGTAAGATTCAGAATAATGTAATTCTGATTGAAACAAAAAGTGCCCATGACATTTAAATGTAGCTAATTTTGTTGATGTTGTTGTTTGTAAGTGGAAGCGATTTTTATTAAGAAAGGATGTGAATTGTTCTGTGGTCAGAAAGACAAGCTTTAAAATCTTGTGGTGGTTTGTCCACCCCAGTTTTCCCATAACTAGCCGCTCAATCAGTTTCTCTGTGAAGAAACCCTTGTTTTCCTGTATAAGATCATTGACACTTCACCAGTGCAATTGCGTTTTCTTCTTAAACAAATAGTTTGAGGATGAAATCAGTGCTGTTTTTAGCTATCCGTCCCTGAATAAAACATCTTTATTAGGTTTCCTTGGGTCTCTTTGTACATTTTATGTAATATTATGTAATGCTTTTTTCCTTCGAATGCAAATTCAGGGCTGTTCTTGGTTTTGACGGCACCCCAGGAACGTGCGTGTGGCTTGTTTTGCTGGGCGCAGCCTTCTCTCTGTCATTTAGTCAGATCAGCAGAACTGCGGTTCAGTGTTGGTTTCGATGACCCCGGGCAGAAATGAAGGCCCTCGGTTGACCGGAGTTGCTCAGGTTTGGAGGGAATTGAAGAGGCGTCACTGTCCGCAACTGGGTCAGAGTTGTGCTGGAAAAGGGCGGCAACTGAAGTTCCAGTAAGACAGATCGGATAGACTAGTGAGAGAAAGAAAAGGTAGCATACGTTTATATATCCAAATGCATATTCAGATAAACATGCCATTTATTGGATCCATGAGAGGTGCTAAGATCTAGAGCCCGACCGATAAAGGATTGTAAAGGCTGATACCGATACAAATATTTGTTGGGTTTTAAAATTCAATATGCCGATATATCGGCCGATATTTTTTTTATATACGCGCAACAAAACATTAACAGTTTTCCCTAACATTAGTTATTTGTAGTTATTTATGAGTTTTGACTAAAATAATATGATCATGCATTTTAAAAAGAAAAGTTTTCTTTTATTGTCACAACAGAACAGACTGATGATAGTGGCATTAGCTAGCTTTGTGGTTAGCTAGTCTATGATGAGCCATAATTTAGCCAACTACACCGTAACAACATAACGTAATTATTTCTACTAATTCTAATTCCGCTTCACTCTCGGCTTATTTAACAGCAGCAAAACTGGACATGATAGTCACAAATTCTGTCATGCTTATTTGAGTAAAGATAACTGATGGGGATGTTCTTATAATTGTTATTCAAGCAATGTAGGGACGGTGTAGAGTGCCCTCTGGTGGACAAACTATACAACTCCAACACTTATGACATGGTTGAAGCGTGTTCGTCCGTTTTTATTTTTTAATTTTTTAATTATTAATTTATCGGCCATTATAACTGCCGATACGATCGGCCGATAATATATCGGCCGATAATATCGGCCTGCCGATATATCGGTCTGAGCTCTACTAAGATCCTTTGTTGTTGATCAGCTTCTGAATATGCATTAGCTTGTCTTGGTTTTCATAACTGGTCGTTTTTGTCACTAATAAATAAAAATAATATTTTAATATTGTAAACTACACTTAGTTTTGATGGTTAGAACAAGTTAGAAGCTCTTTAAATTATGCCGCAACGTTCTATTCTGCAGCCATCTTTTAATGTTTTAAGAATGTTAGTTTATTTATTTGGTTATAGAAATGTTCTCCAATTGTTCCCCAGGGACAAGTTTTAAATGTTTTATCATGAACGTGGTTATGTAAAAGCGTCCAGTTTTATTTTATATTTCTTATAAAAATATATTTTTTAATGCAGATGTCCTTCTAACCTTCCCAGAGGAATCTTTATTGTTTTCGTGTTTATAATTCAAATCATAAAAACAGTTTGTGTCTCGAGTTTCCATGACCATTTTTAATGGCGCATGATGCCATAAACATTTAAACATTCCAACATTTAACAGCCTGAGAACATCTAAACTAAACATTAGAGGGACCTTTTTTAGTTTTAGCTTCACTAATATTGGAATATTTACTCCAATTTGCTCTCATTTTCAACCCCACATTACTTCTTACTTTCAATCATATACATATGTATTATTTAGCTTAATGTTGCCTATACTGAACAAAATGAATCATTGAGTCTTTTGGAAAAGGGCTTTCTAAAGCCACCAGCTACGCATATCCCTTTTAACGTGGTTTAGCTTTGAATAGTCTCCATTGATCGTAGGTTCTGAATGACATCGGTAAACCTCTGAGATGGCTCTCTCCTTCAATGAAATGAAAGCCCGGTATGATTCACAATGACTTCATTAAATTCATCCTGCTGATGCTTGATAATACTAAATGTCCCACCCAGCTAGACAATATTGCCTGTAATCGTGATCATACAAAGATATAGGCTTGGTAGACTTATCGAAATACACCCTAAGTAGTGTTTTTTTCTTTCGAATGAGTCATTTTGAGTATTTTGTCTGCCTTGGTTGCCATTTACAATCTGAAACAATCTGTAATGTTTAGCCACTGTGACTTTTGATGAAATTAATGCATCCTTCCTTCCTGAATTACAATATTTATTTAAACGTTGACCCTAAACCTTTGAACGATGGTGTATGTCAGTGCTATGTTTTGTGTGTGAGGGCACTAGCAAAGTAACTTTTTTCCCTCTTGAATATTTAATCTCTTAATCAATGTGTCTGGCTTTGCCATCGCAAACACGTTTGGACGCACTTAGCATGCTTAGTTTGTTTCTCTAATTGCATTAACTTCGACCGTTTCCAAACAAGTGTCAGCATGATTTTCCTCTATCTCCCGGGATCGTCTGCCCTCGCAAGCTCGGCTTTCCCAGCCTGTCATTCGAGACCCGTTGAAGTCAGTGTCTGTGGCCAGATAACACACTTGTTTGGCTCTTCCTAGCGTAGTCGCCTGACGAGACCTTTACCCAGAGATGAAGGACCGAGATAGACCGAGAGCAAACGAGGACACAGCGATACATCTCGGCTTTGGCAACGGACCGCATAAAGCAAACAAGATGAAAACTGTTTGCTGACCTCCTCTAAATCAGTGTTAAATCTCAGTCTCTCCTTACTTGATAATATGCGTAAACTGTTACTGATAATGTAAATGATAATTTCATTTCAACATAAGAGGTTCATTGATCCAAGAACATCGGGAACCCTGATAAAAGTGTGAAAGCTCACAAGGATGAGCGACAGCGCGGATTACCTGGATAACTTCCAAGTGCTCCCGCTCACAGTGACGCATCAGAATGAGAGCGGTGTCCTTAACTAAATCTTGAGGGAAACATGGGAAACCCCTGATTGTGATCCATGCCATGCCGCAAGCCTGATGACTTTTTTCCCGTTACATTATGCATGTTTCCTTTTCTTCCCATTCCCTGAAAGACAAGAGATCCCATTGCGAAAGATCAGAGAAGATTAGTGGACCCGCGTAAGGCATCCATCAGGTTTCGTGCCGCATGGCACCCTGCTGTGGAAACAGTCTCATGCGCTGAGGTCACGGAATAATCTCCTTAGCTTTCGCAATTCACACCATCTGCAAGCCTCCAATGTGATTATCAGACGGGCACTTTTTGTCCAGATCTGAAACCTTAGTTCACTTCGCTCGGTTGGTTTTGAAAGCCAAACCGAAGAATTTTCTTTCTTGTTTGAAGGAATTCCCCTCCTTGTCACCGCCAGTGCTCATTTTCATCCTATTTTTAGTGTTTCTAAAGAGACTCAGACCTTTCTGACAATTATGTGTTTTGTCAAGATTAGAAAAGGTTTTGATCATAAATTATGAAACATGATGTTGCCCAAAAGGTGAGGAGCCCGATAAAATAATTTAGAATACCGTTTCTATGGTAATGCAACATCCAATTTCAAAAACGGTTTTCACTGGATGAATTCTGAGTTCGGAAGCTTTCAAATGATACCTAATTTATGATAAATACTAAAATATGTGATGTAATAAAAAAGATATTGTATTTTAGAGGGTAATAATATACTTTTTAGAGGATATTATTTAAAACAAATGTATTAGCAAATACTAGATTGTATATGTGTTATTGTGAACTTTTAGCTTGCAAATCAAAGTTTGAACGATTAAAAGTGTGGTTGTTGACTTTTTGTTAAAAAGGTGAAACTAGGGCTGCACGATTTTGGGCAAAAATGATAATCACGATTATTTTGATCAATATTGAGATCACGATTAATTATCATGATTATTTGTTGATTTTAACCAAAACTAATGTTATTGTCACATAGGCTAATTATAACTGCTTTCACATCCATATTGTGCTACATTCCTGCTAATGTACAACTATGTGCATAGAAATAAAATAGGTCCTTTTATTCATCAAAATTCAGTGCATCTCCTTAAAGAATAAAGAAATATAACTTCAACAGGGCACTATTTTACATTTACATTGTGTAAACATATTTTAGGAAGAAAAATATAAACTTGCATTGTACCAGCATAATGAATGTGAACAAAAGCGCGCAAAATATACAATCAATAAAAAAAACAAATATTCCATTATAGAATGTAACCAAATGAGAACATGTCAAGGCAGAACTATGCATGGAAGTTTGATTAATGTATGAAATTCAGAGTGATTGTTATTTGACGCTTCAGAAATGTAAAATGTTGTGGTACGTCAGTGATTAGTCTTACTGCATAAATTGAATCTATTTAATCCTCCATATGAAAGTTTATGTGGTCGAATTATTTCTATTTATTAAACAATAGTTCAAAACAAGACGTTTGTAGTACTGATTATTGGAGTCCATTAATCGAACTTTCATGCCTCTTATATAGTAATTATATATTATGTAGTATGTGTTAATGCAATTTACTAATGCTCACACTCTGTCTCTCACGCGCATTGTCATTCTCTCGCGCGCAGACACAATCGGCATCTCTCGCGCGCTGTCGCTCGCACGCAGACACACTCACGCGCACTTCCACTCCGGTCTCTCGCGCACTTTTAAGCGCGCTCTTCGTCTCTTTCGTGGACTGTCGCTCGTACGCAGACACACTCTGTATATCTCGCGCGCTTTCGAGCGCACTCTTCGTCTCTTTCGCGCACTGTCGCTCGCGTGCAGACACACTCTGCCTCTCTCGTGCACTGGAGCTTATGGAGGCACGACAGTGGTTTACGGAGCGCTAGATTGGCTTTGCAAAAAAAAAAACCTTTTAAACGGAGCGTTCTGTGAAGGGAACGACGCATTTTAAATATCGCTCGATCACGCGAATTTGATCGTGGGAAGCCAAAATCGTGATCGTGATTAAAATTCGATTAATCGTGCAGCCCTAGGTGAAACTTTTTTTTTGATGCGCACTCTTGTCATATATTACTCCATTACTCTTCCAACATACATTTTTTCTGCAAAATCAACAAATATGTATTCTTGAGTCTTAGACCTTTCCAACTATATATTGTTTGCCATGATTAAATTAGGATTTAGTAGAAAAATATTGAAGTAAACTTAAACTTCCTGTTAGCGGAAAGGTGGCAGTTAAGGGGTTAAACCGATCCTATTTTTAAAATGGTTCTTTAAGATGAATTTTTCGATAATTTACTTTTAATACTAACCTCTTGTTTTTTAACACTTTAAAAAGCACTTTATTCTTCATGCTTTATTTTATACATTTGAAACAAATTACAAATTGTTGTTTTTTTGAAAATAGTGACCATGCATCAAGATACATAATGTCGGGTTTGAATTGGAGTTTAGGCTTCCTTCTCTTTCAATACAACTCCCCAGTTTGTTTCCTTTAATAGTCCTTTTATGTGTTTCTATTAGTTTTCTGGAATGTTATATCAAATAAAACCGATGCACGTTTCGTTCCTATAAAAATATCTTTTCTTGGTGCTTTCTCATCTTTCCCCTTGTCTTCCAGTAAAGATAATGGTGTTTTACTGGAAGAGGACATCAACTCAATAGTAATCAGTATTGATTGTCCTATGTGGCAGGGGGTTAGATAGATGGACACCTCCTCTTACTGGGATGCATTGACTGCCCAGGCACAATATGGATGCAACCTCTGAGTTTGTGGAGTGTTTTTATAGACAATATGAAATCAAAATAATCTTGTTTACTTCCTTAATAGATGTCCCTGGTCTTATTGTGCATGATTTATCAGTGCACGTTATTGTAGAGAGAAACATAAATCAAATTCTTAGACTTCTTGCAACTTGCTGACGTAATCAAAATCTTTTTCTTGCCTGGATATGTTGTGATGCCTAAATTCTCTTGTAGTTTTAAGTTATTTAGACAAAATAGTATAGAATATTTATATTATTAATATGGATGCACCGATATGAAAATTTTGGCCGATACCGATAACCGATAATTCTTTATATTTGAAAGCCGATATCCGATATATCGGCCGATAAATTTAAATCCAAATTTTTATCTAATTTTGAGAGCCTGATTACAAAAACAAAAGTCTCACAATTAAACCCCAAAATGTCCCAAGTGCACAATTATAATGATGTTCTCATTATAGTGTTATGTAGCCGATATGACAGATTTGCGCTGCACATGTTGCAACGAATTTTCATTTTTTGAAGAGATTTCAATCATATTTCAAGAAATTCAAAAACATAAACAGTGCCCAACAAGTGTCTCAGCTGAAGGGAATAATACATTATTTATCGGCTTCAATATATCGGCCACATTTTCTTACCAGGCCGATACCTGATAACATTAAAAATTAACATATATGGCCGATACCGATATGGTGGCCGATATATCGTGCATCCCTAATTATTAATTTATCCGGTTATCACCCATAACATGCAAATAACTGTTCAATGGCATATGATCTCCTTCCTAACGAGAAACACAAGTTGTCTTCTGAGAATTTCCTTTGCATTTCAGTTGTTGTCCCTTCATGTGATACCAAGATGTTTGTTTTGTTCTCTTAATTTGAACTTGCTCCATGTCTCAATTTTGTATATTCACAATGAATTCTCATTCAAAAATTATCCTTTTGTAAGAGCAGCCACACAAGTCTTAGGTCGCACAGTCAATGAAAGCCTTCATCAATGAAAGCCTTCACAAAGGCTTCAGTGTGAACTCTACTAATTTAGCTGACGATAATAGATCTATTCACACAGTGTTTGGAGAGCAGGAATGGATTATTTTAAAGGTGTATTTCACCTATTTGTGTCATTGGAGTCTTCTTCCTGCTTGAGGGTATTTCTCACAGAGACAGCATAAATGATTCATTATGTTCTCCCACTTGATTTTCCACAATTATGGACGTGCCGTGTCTCCTTTGTTTGTGTGCTCAGGTCATGGTGTGAAGACATTGACCAGATCACTCAGGTTTATACGGTGTGGCCTTCGGCCGTCATGTACGAGACTGCAGTCTGATGCCATCGCTCTCAATTCCGCCTGCTATGGACGGGCACAGCTTCTCACATTCGGATGGACCTCAGCTGGATGGCAGGGGTTCAGTCCCTGCCACCCCCTATGGTAACTCTTTCATTTCGCATCATGTCTTAGTGTGTGAAAGTGGTCGCACCAATCAAAAACGTGACCTAGGTTCGAACCTGCAACCTTTTGGTTTACCAGCCTAGAGTCGTTAACCACAACACCCTCTTGTTATAGGATCAGCACATTTTTTGTGGCAAGACAAAACACTAAGCTACTGTACCTAGCAAATACTCATAATCATAATGTTCTAGTTTCATTTTTCAAAAAACTCAGGTTATTCATTCTGATATCTGGCAAAACCTCAAGAATCTGGTGTGTGGGTGACACTCAGAATGACGTCTTTGTGGTTCGCAGAGTTATTTTAACAGTTGGTAGACACAATTTTCTAATAAAGTGATGCTTTCTCTTAACGTTTCATTCGAATACTGTTTTCATGAATCTTGTATTGTGACGAACTCATTAAAAATCGGAAGAAAAGATGGTTTTAAAGTGGAAAAAGGAACTGTGAGGTAAATATTTGGGCAGTGTTGGAGTGCAGTGATGTCATCACTAGTGTAAATATTGTATTTGTATTTTTTATTGCAAATGAAGGGGGTTCCTGTGGATTCACATTTTAGAATTAAACAGAATAGGCTTTTCTCAATGGTTTAATGGTTATGATTTCTTTTAGTTTTTATTTTAGTTTCTGTTTTATTTTCAGTGTTCCTTCTTAGTTTAGTTTTCACTTGTAGATTGTTAGTTTTAGTTGTATGTCTAGTTTTCCTGTAAATGTCCTTTAAAAATAGCTCAAGTATTTACAGGTAAAAAAGCATGTGCCATAATTTTTTTATGTTTTATTTAGGGCTGTCAAATGATTAATCACCGATTAATCACATCCAGAATAAAAGTTTTTGTTAACATAATATATGTGGGTGCACTGTGTAAAATTATTTTGTATATATATATATATATATATATATATATATATATATATATATATATATATATATATATATATATATATATATATATATATTTGTATATATTTGTATATATTTGTATATATATACATTCATGTATATTTAAGAAAAAAATATATATAACATTTTTATATTTATATATAATATAAATGATATATAATATCTATATACAGTATATACATGAAAATTCTTAAATATATACAAGTATGTGTGTGTATTATATATATATATATATATATATATATATATATATATAAAATAATTATACACAGTGCACCCACATATATTATGTAAACAAAAACTTTTATTTTGGATGCGATTAATCATGATTAACATTTGACAGCCCTAGTTTTATTAGAATTTTACTATAACATTAGTATAACATTGATATGTTTGTTAACAGCCATAACATCATAGTTTTACCTACTTTTTTTTTAGCTTATCGTAAAGTCCAGAAGTAATACTGGTGCATTCTTACCTAACAACTAAACTTTCGTCTCTAAACTTTTCACTTCCTCTATTTCAGAGCCACGTGTTTGCTAACAACCATTGGAGCTTGTCCCCTCAGACCTACAGCTTGCCCTGTCCTGTGCAATCTGAACACCAGTAAGTACCCAGACTTCTGTCTAATCATGATATCTGATAAGGATGTTTGACTAGGAGTGTTTTCCAAACCTGGAGGAAACCTAAAAGTGAACATGAAACCAAAACTTGACTTTCTTATCACGTGCTCCTGGTGTTATTGTGCACATTATTCCAGAGGAAAAAACAAAGTTTTTGTCTTCGTAATCTTCCACTTTTGCCAATTTATTTTACTATCCAATCAATCCCTCACATATCATCCCAACCTACATTTGTATTTTATTTCACTCCGACATGCATCTGCATCTGACATGCACACTTTTTTGAGTTGCCAATGACATTTGGTGTTGACTTTAAGCAAAGCGTGTTGCCATTGTATTATGTCTGCCATTTCCACATGGGGAAGACCTTTTGCAAGTTGATGCTGTTGACTTATTTGATGTTAAATAACTGTATTGTATTCATAAGCTTGATACAGAATGTCACAACGTGTCCATTCACATCTACATGACACGATAAGACGCAAGCGAAAACATCCCTGAACTTGACATGACATATGATAGGAACTTTATCACCTGGCTTGGTCTGTAACTTTAGTCGAGTCGTGTGGTGAAGCCCTTGGCACTCCATTATGACTTCTCCTAGAAATCTGCTTTGTTGCCCAGGATTGCGTAGTTAAATGTCAACTTTAAAGGGGTAGTTAGTTCACCCAAAATGAAAATCAAGTTTTCATTTAGTTTTCAAAACGGTTTGACTTTCCGGGGAACACAAAAGAGGATATTTTAATAATGTTATTTGTTTTCATTGTATGTACAAAAAAATCTTTAAACATTTTTGCGACTTGATTCTATCGAAATGTCTGACAAACAGCTCAAAGAATGTATGCAATTCGCCACATCGGGATGCTATGGCTGATCACTTCATGTGATCCAATGCCATCAGAGGTCACGTGAACGGAGGGGTGTTTTGTTTACAGAGACTGGGAAGTCCTCTCTCTTTATTTATAGTACACAGTACCGATTTGTTGAAGAAATATGGCACAGGGAAAAGAGAGAGATGAGAATTATGTGTGCAAAGGTCGATGTGTTTGAAAACGTCGAAATAAGGGTCTCGGTTTTAGAAAGAATAAGTTTGTGGTTGATGCTAGCGTCAGTGCTACATCCTGTCCACCCACTCCTTGGTGGAAAAACAACTTGATGCATTCACAGAATTTCATCGCTAGCAATGTGAGAACCTTTAATGGTGCTTTGGCTTTTTTTCTTGCTTTTTTATCATCAGCTTTTGTAGACAGAATAGGAAAATACCAAACTTCATGGTTAGTAGTTTATGCTTCATATTACATTCTTCCACAGCAAGACACCAGATACCAGTTTCCCCAATTTAATGAGTCATAGTCAATCAGATGACTCAAACCTCTTTGTGTTTTTGTTCAGAAAACATTGTTATTATATTATATTTTTAAATTTAAGCAAATATATTATTATTATTGTTGCTGTAATAATAATCTGATGCATTTGAACTATTTAATATAGTTTAATATTGTATGGAATAATATTAATATTGTGTGTGTATGCATATATATATATATATATATATATATGTAGAGAGGGAATGCATTGGCGTTACTTTCCCGCCGGAACAACCCCCCTCAGCCTGACTGAGTGGCAAAACATCTGCTGCGAGACTGGATTTAATAGGGGAAACTGCGAAAATGTGACTAAAATGAACAATTTTATAAATTTAAACTAAATGTTGGACTCAATATAGTGTTCCTTACAACTTACTAAAGACCCAGTGATCCATGGATATTGACATGCAGCCAAGAATCATGTTGCCTGACATTTATGTTTGCCTGATTTCGACGCCGGGGATTCACTGGACTATTCTTTCCTGACGATATGACCTTTGTTCAGTCGCGCTGGCGCGACCACCACAACGTTGCCCAACATATGTTACTACACAGCGCTAAAGCCCCGTTCACACTACAAGCGACTGAGCGACACATTACCATAGAGAGCCTAAGTCCCTCCCCTTCCGGGTCGACCACCATGGGACCTTATTTCGGAAAAATATTTTATGGTAGTCAATGGCGAGAGATAACAAATATTTTGATTTCGTTTAAATTGATCCCTGAATTACACATATGATGTTTGTCAATTTAAAAGATACATTTTAAAGTCAAGAAAGTCGCAGTTTGATGTAAAACTGTTGAGATATAAGACTATGAAATACGTAATTACAAAGACTACAAACCCCAAAGGCGCACATTTTCTCTCAATGAATGAAGCGAACTTTTCTGAGGCTATGTCATTGTTTCTATAGTCTTACCGTTATAATCGTAACGTTACCGTCATGAGTGTGTAGTTCCAGACTGCACACACACACAGCAGCTGATCTCGCTCGTTGTTTCGCCTCCTGGGAGATGTAGTTCATTGAGCGATTTTCACATAAAACTAAAAGTTACTCTTCTGTTTTAAGACGAACTGCGACTTTCTTGGCTTTCATAATTATCTTTTAAATTGACAAACATCATATGTGTAATCCAGGACACAGTTCAGACGGAATAAAAAGATAAGTTATCTCTCGCCATTGACTACCATGCATTATTTTTCCGAAATAAGGTCCCATGAACCGAAAGCGGAGGGCGGGACTTAGGCTCTCTATTCATTCATTGTGGGCGACTTCCGGCGGCATGCGCTACAGTGACCGTTCGGCGACTGGATGGGGCTGTGTCCAGCGACGCGACAAAGTTGAGATCTGTTTAACTTTATGCAAATGCAGAGCGACTTTCGGCAGCGACAACCAATAGGAGTGAAGTCAGTGGAGCGCGTCACTCTTTAGTGCTGAGTTTCCTGTCAAAATATTTGTTTTTAGCATCAATATAAATCGTATTTCTTTAACATAGAGTAATATCCGTGAATGTCACTCACACAAACATTACTAGGCAAATAATAGTAATGGTAATAATGAATAAAAATTCAAATTGGATCAGTGATAGTCATCCAGACGAGTAGGAATCTCGCTGTTACGGTCTCAAATAATACTTCTGGTGCCATGTTTAATTTAACACAATGATAACAAGCATTTATAGATAGTTTTACAGTCTGTTCAACATATCGTAATGTGTACGTGGATGTCTGGATAGTCAGTCTAGTTCACACTCTGTCTGAAAGCATTCAAATAATCAGACCGAAAGACTATATACTTTATTAGCATTTATTTACTAGCCTGAAAATGATTTTACAGTCCATTTTCCTCCAGCGTTTGCTGCAGATACAAGTGTTTTTCTCAGAGGGATATGATTACACAAGACAGAGACGGGGCATTATGGGATGGGTTCAGTGTTCCAGAGGTTAGTGCCGAGTGAATTGTATTGTGTTGATGGAATGTGCCTGAATCGATGTGCCAAGCTTGCGGTGCAATATCAGAAGAAGGGGATTTCCATATAACCTCTGAGTTTGAGGACCATTTTATTTGAGGAACACAAATGCGCTAAACTGCAAATTTGCTGGTTTTGTAATTAAAATGAATTATAATATTTAATATTAAAGTGCCGCGATACGTGACCAACGTAGTTTTTAAGAGTGTGTTCACACTTATAAGTCTAGTCCAGACTAAAAAAGCCTACGAACGGTGGGTATTTTGACCAGCTGAAAACTCATGAAGAGCTTTTTAAGATGTGTAAAGGAGTCGAAACAGCAACAGGAATCCTTCCGTCACACACATTATGGAAGATCTGCTGTGAGGAGACATGGTTCTGATGCCTGTGAATATGAATATGAATGAGAATATTGAATATTCTGTCCTTTTTAGGGTCTCATCTTCTGACATTGTGTCGTGATTTTGGTTCATTTAGATGCCTTTGGTCCTTGTAGCGTTCGTATCAGTCAAACTGCACCAGTTCGTTGGAAGCGACCAGAGACATAACTTTTCAGTGGTTCGGTTTCACACTTATTCAGATGAACGGCACTAACAAAGCAATTGCACCAGGTTTTTATTTTAATCGAACCAAACATGCCAAGTGTGAACCCCTAAGAATCTTTTATCAAAATGCAACAACTATTTTATACTGAAACTATTTCTTTTAATCTGTTAATGTAGCCAAGTCACTGAGTAATCAAATCCATAACAAATCAAATCAAATACATAACAAAACTACAATAATAGTATCAGAAGTTGTCGTCCATTTCAGTTGGGTACATTTTGCCAGATTTTCTTGGCTCAGTATGATGCATCATGCATACACTACCGTTCAAAGTTTGGGGTCGGTAAGATTTTCTAAAATGTTTTTGAAAGAAGTCCCTTCTGCTCACCAAGGCTGCGTTTATTTGATCAAAAATGCAGTAAAAATCGTAATATTGTTATTTAAAATAGTTGTTTTCTATTTCTATTTGAATATATTTTAATGTAATTAATTCCTGAGATGATTTTCAGCATCATTACTGAAGCCTTAGTGTCACATGATCCTTCAGAAATCATTCTAATATGCTTATTATTATCAATGTGGAAAACAGCTGGGCTGCTTCATATTTTTGTAAAAACGTGATATTTATTTTTCTTTGATTTATAGAAAGTTTTTTATATAGAAATCTTTTGTAACGTTATAAAATTCTTTCCTGACAAAAAAACGGACCCTGAACTTTTGAACGATAGTGTATATGTATATTATTCATACAATGGGGGCTAATATTTAGTTTTTTTATAATTTAATATCATTAAACCAATAATTGTATAATCAGCACAAAATTATAATAATAATAATAAATACATTTTTCATGTTGAATCATTATTTATTTTGCATAATGCCAATCCCATACCATTCTGTATATTTAGAAATTTTGAATCCCAGATGTTGGAAGTTGTCTCTATGTGTGTGTGTGTGTGTGTGTTTTGTCGTAATTCATCTTACATCAACTCAATTAAAAGCAAAGGTTTCTGTTCCCTGATCAAGTCACATATAAATAATGGCAGTTCAAATGTATCATCCTAATTAGCAACGCGACAAAATTATCCACCTTGGAATGAAGCTTCCTGAAATGTAAATGTGGTGATTTCCGAAAAGTGAGAGACAGAGAACTGAAAGTAAATGTCACATGATGTGCATGACTCATAAGGTATATAATGAATGAATGTCACATGATGGGAGGCCATCAGTAAAGACTCTTAACATCTGATATCTAAGCATATACACATTTGTGAACTTAACTTTAACTTTAAACACGTAGTTCACCCAAATTGAAAATTTAGTCATCATTTACTTATTTTTAGTCGTTTTAAATAGGTTTTTTTTTAGTGTAATTTAAATCGACTTGTTTATAAGGCACACAAGTCATTACTCATTATGTGTATGTGTTTTTTTATGTCACGTTGCTGTCGGTAGGATGTGACTGTTTTCATGACACAAAAAACTGTGAATTTCCCCCTTCCTTTTTTTGATTTACTCCGCTCGTGATCCATCTCGAAACTGTCCTAATCCAGCTCTTACATTTATTTTGTCTTTCTCAGGCAGCACCTCTTCAACGGTCCATCAGACATGCACACGGATTTGTTTTTCAACGGCTTCAGCGACTTTGACTTCGACTTCCCCTCCCTGGATCTCTCTCGGAATGGAGACCTCTCTCAGGTAAGGCCCTGCTGTTCGGGATGGTGCGGATCTCAAAGGCTTTGATCCTCCATGTGTTGCATTCACAACTGATGAAATGGCGTCTAGACGGGTGAAGACTCTGTCTGTCATCTCACTAAGACTCGCTATTGATGAGCGGATTTTGTTACGTGCCTATTTGAGAATATTTCTTTTTTGTTGTCTTTTTTTGTGTTTGAGTGGATTAGACTGGCAAAAACGGGTTTGGTCCAGAGGCGTGCGACCTCTGCCATATATAGCAATTGTAAGTTGCTTTGGATAAAAGCGTCAGCTAAATGAGTAAATGTAAATGGTACCATTCTATGTCCCGATGTGAAAATTTGTGGCCTGATGCCAATAACCGATATTAATATTGCTGTTATTGCCAATACCGATATTTACCGAATGTCGATATATCTGTATAGAAAACACATAGCGAGGATTCAGGGCTGCACGAAATTGGTAAAAAATTACATTTTGTGATATTTTATTTTTCTGTGATATATATTGTGATTTGTGATAAAAACAATTTCACCAGATTACTTGAATATCTCTATTTGGAAAGAATGAATCATTCTAGAATGACTGGGCTGGGGTGGTTTTATCATGGAGTAAATCTAATATTAAATAATATTAAATATATATTTAATATATTATAATATTAAATTAAACTAATATTAATAGAATGTTAATAAATGTACACTTTAATAAATGGAACCTTATTGTAAAGTGTTTCTGATTTATGTCTCTTGAGTTCAGTGCAGGACAGATCAGTTGTTTTAACCATTCATTAAAGTGAATCGGTTCAAATGAGTCATTAGTTCGCGAATCGGATGTGTCATTAACGGAGCACGGCACATGTCGTGTGATTATCCAGGCAGTTTAGGACAATCGCATGAGATTTGTCTCAACCTATTTTTTATAGTTCTCGACACAGAAAACATTTCATCACCAGGTAGATTTTTTTTGGTTTATTGAAAGTGTGGTTTATGTCATCTGATCTGATGTGTGGAAAGCTGTTCAGAGAAGATAAGGCAACGCTATTTTAGCACAATTCACAACCAGTAGTTCAGAAAAAAAAAACATTTTACCATCGTGTATTCTCGTCTATTCCGTCAACTCAATTCATAAACCTGCGCGAGCTGAGGGAGAGAGAGACCGTTTGAAGACGACGCGCGCGACCGGTGCTTTCACTCTCTCTCGTTCCCTCAGTTAAACAAGCGAAGCAGTCACTCATCTACATCAGTTACCGGTCAAATATGGCTTAAGCGGGACAAAAATACGCATTAGGCTGACAGAAAACAGCGCACCAGTTCCAGTCTTCAGGCCCTTGACGTTTTAACGGACTTGCGCACATCCCAGCCGTCACACTCAAATCTACACGCACGTCAAATACATAGGAATGATCATCGGCCTGTTCACATCGGCCCTATTTCTGACATCGGAACGATACCGATGTATAAAAAAATTACCAAATCGGCCGATTTTATATCGGCGGCGATATATCGTGCACCACTATACCATTCACAACTTCCGACAATCAAAACGGAAATAATTGCGTACCGTACTGTACTGTACCGTACTACTCAGTGGAAACAAGCCATTATATGTCAAAAGATCAAGGCAAATTTGATTTCTCATGTCATGACCCCTTGAAACGTATAGTTTTTTGGACACATGAAAAATATATGATAAATGCAGCCTAACCATATTATCATGTAAGTTTACAAAATAAGTGTGACCCATTGCACTCTATGGTACTTTGTCACAAATTCATCCGTCACTTGTGGTTGTGTGACATCCCTGTGTTTTGTAATGATTGCAGTATTTTTTTGCTGGATCTCCACTAAAGAACCATGTTTTAAAAGTGCAAGAGTGTATAATGGGAAACCTTAACCCCAAATAACCATTTCCGCAAAAAGGAGCTCTTCATGCAATTATTTTTCTAAGTATAAACAGGTTTTTGAACAGGTTTCCCCGTCTGCCATTGTTCCCCGTCTGCCATGCTTCATTCTTCCACTTTCGTTTCTATGAAACAAAACATTTTTAAAATAAAAGGTGCCTCCCAAACCGGACCATAAGTCTGTTAAAATGCACGTGATTAATTTCACTGGTGTCATACCTTATTCTGCATGACATTTGGACCTGAGTCCTGTCACCCATAAGTGGAACATAATGGTAATTAAATCTGGGTTCACCCCTCCACAAGTTTTCTGTCAGCGCTGTAATCGCCTCGCGCTTAGACACTGCAGCAGAATGGCTCAAGCTGTGGTTTCGGGTTCCCGCCTCACCATAGCTAAGTTTACTTGAGTGTTTGTAACAGGAACATTACCTCAGCGACTAAATAGATAGAACCTATTTCAGTCTCAATGGGTTCAATGGGGGGTGGAGACAAAAATAAAGCTATATTAAGGCATATCGTCATCTGTTTAAGAGAAAACACTCAAGTGAAGAATTCAGACAGCTAAAAAAATATATATTTTTAATCATGACTATTTTTTAATCATTTAAAAAATTACAATACAATTTTTATTTATATAATAATTAATATTTGTCAACTTTTATCAACTGAATGATTTCAAATTAATAATTACTTAATTAACTGTCATATTTTTAGCAAATTGAAAATCATTTGAATAATTTAATTGAACAAATAATTAGGTAAAATATGTGTATATATATATATATATATATATATATATATATATATATATATATATATATATATATATATATATATATATATATATATTTATGTATGTGTGTATATATATATATATATATATATATATATATATATATATATATTGAGAATATATAAGAATATGAGAATATATAATATATAATATAGAATATATATATATATATATATATATATATATATATATATATATATATATAAAACTTGGAGTAAGATAAGATAAAAATGAACCTTTTTTACTTATTTTTTAATTTAAAGCAATTTAAACTGTATGTATGTATATATATATATATATATATATATATATATATATATATATACTAGGGCTGTCAGTTAAACGCGTTATTAACGGCGTTAACGACAAACCCATTTTAACGGCGTTAATTTTTTTATCGCGCGATTAACAGTCTTTTTGTCCTAGCAAACTTTGTCGTTTTTCACATACTTTTTGCAACAGTACGCGGCATGCAGTCCTGATCCATTTCAGCGTCTCGCGCTCGTCATCCACTCAAAGCCGGCTCGCAAGCCGAAGCGAGTGTGTGCGTCGTGCCTGTTGTTTTGTTTCCCAGTCAAGCTAGATCCGCTTGCGCTTTCGGACGAAGAAGCAACAAAACGAGGACGTTTTGTGCCGCACACACTCGTTTCAGCTTGCGAGCCGGCAAAATAGTAACGTTATGCTTTGAGTGGATGACGGACGGCGACGAGACGCGGTAATGAATGCCAATGAAGATTCTGAATGTAAAGTTTACTTTTAAAAAGTTGCCAAATTGTCCCATTGACGAGACCAAAGTGATCTGTGTTTTGTCATTATGAACTGAGCTATCATCATCACAGCACGTCCAGGAAACACCACTTGATGATGGCCAAGCAAACAAACACACACACACAAACACAGATGATGCAAATTCTCCACCCCTCGTCAATATCAGGACCTCGTCAGTATTTCTTTCACCCTTTTATTGATGGACAGTGTTACATTGTGTGAGAGATTATTTAGGCTATATATGTTAGAGTGAAATTGAACACTATTCCAATGTTATTTTCAATAATAATAAAAAAAAAACCATTTGCACTAAACAAGCCAATCCACTTTTCCATGTTGATAAGAGCATTTAAAATGAGAAAAAAATGTAACAAAAAGAAATAGAGACATTAAGAATAGATAAAAATGTGTGATTAATCGCAGAGTTAACTATGACATTAATGCGATTAATGATAGATTAAATATTTTAATCGTTTGACAGCACTTAATATATATATATATATATATATATATATATATATATATATATATATATATATATATATATACATACATACAGTTTAAATTGCTTTAAATAAAAAAATAAATAAAAAAGGTCCATTTTAATCTTATATTACTCCAAGTTTCTCAATGTCTTAATGATTCTAACAAACTGTTAAAAAAAAACTTTTTAATGATATTGTGAGTTTAATCAGTGTCATAAAAATAACTAATGTCTTAACAGTATCAGTGTCATAAAAATAACTAATGTCATAAGAGTTTAATCAGTGTCATAATAATAACTAAAGTCATAAAAATAAAAAGCACGTTTTTATTAGTGTCAAATGATGAAATCCACCGTCTGCTCTGGCTAAAGTCAGGGTTTCGGTCTAGTTCAGTTCATTTGAACATGTCTGGGTGATTCAGACTCAAGAATGGTGGATGCCATGGTGAGTAAGACCTCCTTTGTTGTGGCTAGTGCCATGCTATCCTTCAACAGATCACAGTCATGATGCCCAACTGCTGCTATGAGACTCTCCATCACACTGACATTAGGAAAATAGACCTCATGAGGTCATAATAAGAGCGCAGAGCACAGCGAGCCCTCCAGAGGAGGTACAGCCTAATATCCCCACATTGTGTGATCATATCTAGTTCGACAGACTCCATCTGTAAATAAACTTTCAAAAGCTGTGAGCTCGTTCAGGATGTAGTTCCTCATCATGTGAAGCTCTCTCAGGATTTCCTCTTTTTGTTTAGACACGAGTTGTTGTTTACAGGATGTACGACAGTACAATCAAAATAAAGACAGAGCTTCCCACCCACAGCTTGAGTGATTTAAGATGCACAGGTTTGGAAGTGATGATGAGTTTTCCAGACAACTAGAGGTGTGAGGTTGACTAGTTTATCCATCTATTTATTTATTACTCTCTCTCCCTCTCTTTTTATATATATATATATATATATATATATATATATATATATATACACACACACATATATATATACATATATATATATATATATACATAACAATGTGTGTATATATACACACACACACATATATATATATATATATTAAATATTTATATAAATTATTTTCTCGCTGGCAATAATATTTAATAATTTTTATTATTATATTATACTACTAATAATAGTATTAGTTGTATTATTAATATTATTGATTTATTTTTTATAAATATAAATATGTATGATACATTATAGATTTAACTGATAAAATGATGATAAATACATAAATATATTGATAATAATAGTATGATTTGTTTGTTATTTATTATTGTTAATTTATCAGTGTGTAAATTCTATATTTATAAATTGGACATATACTGCATCATATTTTGTAGTGTTTTTCTTTAGCATTGTGATATTTTATACATATCGGATATTTATCATCTAATAAGATTTTAGGCTGCATGTTAGCCTGGACAAAGGATGTTTCTGTGTATTTGAAGTTATGTATAGTCACACATACATAAATATTATACATGCATACATACATTTACACACATTATTTTCTTGCTGGCAATATTTAATTATTTTTAATATTATTATATTATACTGCTAATAATAGTATTAAAAATAATTTGTATTATTAATATTATTTATCTTTTTTTTAATTATACATTGTAGATATTATTGATACATTCTGATAAATAAATAAATTATGTAAAATAATAAATTATGAAAAATAAATTGATAATAATAGTATGATTTTTTTTTGTTATTTATTATTGTTAATTTACCTATATATAAATTCTATATTTTATAAATTGGATATATGATGCATCAAGTTTTGTAGTGTTTTTACGTATTAAATATTTATCATGTAATAAGATTTTAAGCTGCATGTTAGCCTGAACAAAGGATGTTTCTATGTATTTGAAGTTATGGGTTTGTTGGCATTAATTTATGCTTTTCCACATTGACATTAGGTAGGGGATGTGAATGATCACGCAGCAATTTTGCATGAACTCGTTCTTTTTTCTCTTCTTTCTGTTGGTCGTCACCTGTCACGTGTACTGTAGTCATGCACCTGCCCTGAGCTTGTTGATAGTGCATGAAGAGACTGTGGCTAAACTACAAAGTGCACTGATTCTGTAACCGGCACGCTCATGCATGCACCTGCATTTATAAATAATACGAAATTTAGTCATGAATGCAGGTGCATTACAAATGCAAAACAGTGATTATTATTTCTGTTGGTTGTTTTTTTGCACGCTTCTGCATTTCGCTTCTAACTGGCTAAATAGTTTCTTTTGAATGAGAAAGGAGGCATTTCCATGAGCTAAAGTGCCTCTGTTTCTCGAAGTGGAAGCATTCCTCTTGTTTTGAGCTTTGATGGGCATGTAAGGAGTTGCAGTGTTTTACAAACTAAAGGAAAAGAGATCTTACCTAAACACTACTACACAAGAGAATGTGAAACCACAGGCCGACCACAAAGCTCACAGACCTACATGCATTTGCGTACTCCTGTCACAGGCACGTTTTGTAGTGCATGCATCATCATCATTGTCTCTGGAAGTGTCTTTTGAAAGCCTTTTTTTCTCACGAACTACTTAAAGCATTTGAACACAGATTAATTGAAATGTTTGAGGAGGTGGATTTCAGAGGAAAGGTACAGTCGTTTAATTTAGCCTACACCATTTAGACTTAAATGGAAGTCTTTTTCCTATATACATCTTCCAAGGAAGGATGATTTATCTGTTTGGTATCTTCTTATTCATTGCATCTCTTTCATTTAGTATCGAATCACAATTTAATGCACGTTCCCAGCCTTGCACTTGACGCTGTGTAAAATAGCATACATTTTACAAAATAAAAATAATATATTTTTCTTAACATAAATAATGTTTTTTATTAATATTATAGTTATATACTGTATATATGTGTGTGGGTGGGTGTGTTATATGTTCTATATTTTTTATTTTATCATTTAATTAAATAAAATTATTTGTTTATACACTAACATATAAATAATATGTATACATATATACATTTCACAAAATAAAAATAATATATTTTTTATAACATAAATTATGTATTTTTTAAATATTATAGTTATATACAGTATATGTGTGTGTGTTATATGTTCTATATTTTTTAATTTTATCATTTAATTAAATAAAATGATTTATTTATACACTTCAACATATATATATATATATAATATGTGTATATTTAATGTGTATATATAATATATATATATATATATATATATATATATATATATATATATATATATATATATATATATATATATATATATATATATATATCATATCAGAATATATATATCAGAATATTGATATGTGGTCCATATGAGCTGTGAATGCTCTGGCATACCCAAGCCATTCCTGGATTCGCTAATTAGTAACACTATAATTTACTCTAAAATTTACTTGTTTGAGGTGTACCATAAAGCTTACATGATAAAATGTAAGTAATACATATATAACTCTCAGTCACTTATTTATTTTCCAAACGATGGTCATTTTCTTCAAATCCTGCCACTCACTTAGCCTTGGAATCCGATACCCAAATCCGAAAGATTAAAGGTCCGGCATTGAATAATGAAAATCGTCCAACTCGTAGATTAGACTCTTGCCGCATCTGGTCGGCAAAACAGAAAAAAACGATTAAAGTGCTGTTTCAAACAACTGGTGTTCATCCATAGCTATCTTGTAATGTTTACTTTTGACTTCGACGTCACAGTGCTGTCGTCATCTGTTTCAGCTCGCCTCTATCCAGATACACCTGATGTGATTGGTGCAGCTTGGCTACTAGGGCATAGTTAATGAGCATCATTTCTCAATGGCAGAGTGACTCGCTGATCAAATTAAAATTGTGCTCTCGCGAGAACTCTGCATTTCCAGGGTACCACCCTTTCTATGGGTACCACTCACTTATAGTTCCAGGTAAGCGGATCCACAACAGCTTTTGCGCCTACACTCTCGTTGCGTATCATCATCACTGTCTCATGTTCTCATTGGTTTGCTGGCATATGGGGCATTTCATGCGCTGGTAAATCTGTCTGCAAATGCTGCTGCCAGATATCGATATTTGTATTTGATAGGGCTGTGCGATAGAGCTAAAAACAGTATCACGATATAATGTTTCATATCGTTCGGTATAATTATTGACATTGTTTATGCCTTTTTTTTAAAGACAAGTAGAAAAGTGTATTTATCTACATTATTAAGGCAAACAACAAATTATATTAGTTTTAGCAGTCAAAAATTAAATAAAATGTTAACAAAAATATCTTCTTGTGTGTTATATTTTTATATAATATACTTTTTTATATTATATAAAAAAGTCAAGTGTTAAAGAAACTCTTAAACTTAAAGTCGGCGTGAAACGGAAGTTGAGATTGTAATTTTTTCCTTGTCGTGACGTATATCCAAGTGAAACGGCTTTTGAAATTAGAAAAAATGTCAGGGCAGGACTTGATTTCATCCTTCAGTAATTGATTGGATCGTTGGAGGTTGGGCGTTGCAAACAATTTGAATGCGATTCTCTGAGAGGTGGTGCACCGACAGCTGCGCCCTCATCGGATCTGGCCGCACCCTTTTGCCATTCCACGTGACCAAAATAGAGAGAGGTCGTTTTGATGGGGGAGGGAAGGGTAACGTATTTGATTAAAGATTTCCAGGGTACATGAATTTTAAAAAAATATTGAAGTGCACGGATAAATCATTTATAATAAACACTACAATATTACATATAAAAAGATTAGTCAAATTTGATTTCATGCCGACTTTAAATTAAATGTTATAAAATGTGTGTAATGTAAAAGTGTAAACTTGTTTACCATGTAAATTGTTCTAATAAAGGCATTCTTTGAGGTAGATCAACATCTGTAATAAGTAGTGGTGTAATGGTTCACAAAATTCACAGTTCAGTTTGATACGACACAGTGGTGTCACGGTTCGGGTGATCATCTTTCGATCCTCGTATAAAGCCCGCCTTGACAATTTGATTGGTCCGAACAGCTTTTGGTTCTGGCATACTTGTCCAGACCAAACTTCCCATCCTCAAATGTTGTGGGCGGAGCTAAATGCAGCTGGCATCCAGGCCAGCTGTTCGGTAATTTTTGACAGAAAAAAAGTTTAAATAAAAAGTAAATATAAAAGTTATTTATTTTTACTTCATAGAAATGGTACAAAACTTGGTAAAGGTTTTTGGCACGAAGAAAAAAGCATAATTGACCCTTCGGCTAAGCCACGCCCGAAAACCACGAAAATCTAAAAGCCAAGGGGAGAAATGATGGGCGTGATCAAGCCGACCCATTCACAACTACCGGTAAATGTCAACATGATTGACAAAAACACCTTTTGCTTGGAAATATTGACGGTTCTTTGGTCATAATGATATAACGTAAAATAAGACGATTTAAGACAAGACAGAGACTCACTGACATACTTTAAAATATATTTCAGCATTTTGTTAATCGATGTCCAAGTACCGCTGACTAACTTTAACCCAATCAGATCGCGGCTCTTATTAGTGTTATTCCACAATAGTTATGGATAAGCTGTCCTAATTATTAGGATTATTTTCACATACCCTGCTGTGGACGAGCATAGCTGTTCCTCAATTTGTGTTTCTCATTTGGAATGGTCAGCGAGGCGGTTGCTGCTTGCGCTGGGACTATAACTTAGGCTTTAACTTCAATTTTAAAGAAATTAATCGGTTGCATATTATGTTGTGAATATATCCCTCGAATGCATACTGTAGTCCCTTTTGTCTCGCTCTCTTAGATATTTCACTTGTTTCGCCAAAAATGACTAATTATCTCATTGTGTATGTCTGACATCGGTGCATCCACACTATAATAGATGTGCCAGCCGCAAAAGCTTGACTGGCATAGCAACAGTAACTAAGGAGGGCGGGGCTTAGCGAAGGGTTTGAACGGTTAAATCGTCCTGAAAAAAAAATAGGCCTCACAAAAATCTAGTGGAAACGTTTGGTACCCAAAATCTTACCGAAAGCTCATTCTTTGAGATATCAAGCTCAAAATATAACTTGTTTATATTTATGGCTTTGATTTTCTTACAGTTTAAGAGTAAAACATATTTTTGAAAATATATATTTCATATACAAATTTTAAATAGTATTTGTGCATTTTTCACAACAATAAACTTATTAAAACGTTTGACTACCACACGAACAGCACCAAAGGCTTATTGTAATTATGTTTTTCATTAGTTTTGTTTTGTAACAAAATATTTGTATGTTAAATATGTGAACGTTTCTAGAGTTTTGTGTTATTTTTTTTTCTTTTTGATGCATCTTTGATGCATCCATACTCTAATATACCAGTACACAATTTTAGTATAGTTTGAACACATAAGTTCATACTGTCAATTAATGGCACATCTTTCTCATACCTCCCCCTCAATGGAAGGATATTAACTGTACTGAAAGTTAATAATCAGTGAGTCATGTTTACTGATATTTCCGTAATACTGTTTCTGTGTCTATTCACAATAATGACACCACATCAAGGCGCCATTCTGTCGTCAGGGTTACCAGTCACTGGCTGCTTTCCACGAGACATCGATTTCTGTTACGAGCCATAGCGGAACTCCAAACTGATTAGGCCCGCTCAGATGGCCTGATGTTTTTTATTCCGTAAGAACCCCAAGCAGGTGTTTATTCCAGTCTGATGCGTTTTGGGAAACCAGCCAATTGGATGTGAATTAATTGAGCATCTATGGCACGTTTAAAACCAGTCCTAAAAATATGACTTGGTTAACCGGTCCGCCTTGACGCGAAACGTATCGGCCTGATTGTTTTCCATTCATAAGTGATGAACACAAAAGGGCACAGCCTGAAATAAATGCGCTCAGCTGGGAGCCACTAAACATAATAATCATTAAATAATGATCTGCCAGCGTTAAACAGATCCAGTGCAGCCGCCACAGCGCTCTGGAGAACCGTAGCGCTGCACTGTTTACACTACAGAATGCGGTTGAGTTACACCATGTACTGTAAAGAGGGCCTGACTGCCAGTAACTCTAGTCACTTACCAACAAAAGCATCATTTCCTGAAAGCTCCTCCCCTCCCTCTCCCCTCGCTCAGCTCCCCTCCCCTCTCAACCACCTTTAGCATTGAGGAACTAAACCACAATCAATATGAGTAAACCTCCATGCACATACCTGTCACTCCTCTTTTACTCAGGAAGGGCACAGGGGTCTCTAGAGCCTCAACATACCTGTTGTGCCAGCGAGAGAGTTGTTGTTCTTTCCGCCCATCTGACTTTGGGAATGTTGCAGCTGTGAGCGTGCCGGTTCTTCTCTCCAGCACATGGAAAGGATCTGTTGTTTCCAGAAGGTGAATGAAAGTGACTGGACTCATGTCACTCATGCAGTTTTGGACTAAGTTTTACGCACAGCTGGGACGTCCTCCACCCAAGGTAGATATCTTTAGTGTGATCACTTTTATCAGAAATATATGATGTCGCTGGGTGAAAAAGTCAGGTTTTGTTGCCTGAGGAAAGACGTTGGCTTGTGCTCTACTTTCTTCCCTCAAATAATTTCCTTGAAAAGATTAGGAAATTACTTCCTCGTCACTTTTATGTGAACATCTGAAGATCTACGATCTGTCGCTGGGCTGTAAACTTTTAAACTGCCATCGTTTTGTCATTTTTAATGATGGGTGGTTATTGTCTGCATTTGTTTGCAGTCATCTTGTCAGCATGACAAACAATAACAATTTATGTTTTCCAGTCTTTCCAATATATATATAGAGAAAAATGCATTTTATTTATATATATATATATATATATATATATATATATATATATATATATATATATATATATATAAAATGCATTTTTCTCAACAACATACCTTTTTACTATTATATTTTTACAGATTTATTTTGAGATTTTTTTTATTTTAATTGTATAATACATTTGTATAACCTAATCGTTTAATATATATATATATATATATATATATATATATATATATATATATATGAGATATTTTATTTTTATTTTAATTGTATTATACATTTGTATAACCTAATCGTTATATATATATATATATATATATATATATATATATATATATATATATATATATATATATATATATATATATAATGCATTTTTCTCAATTACATACCTTTTTACTATTATATTTTTACAGATTTATTTTGAGATTTTTTTTTATTTTAATTGTATAATACATTTGTATAACCTAATCGTTTAATATATATATATATATATATATATATATATATAGAGAGATTTTTTATTTATTTTAATTGTATAATACATCTGTATAACCTAATCGTTAATATATATATATATATATATATATATATATATATATATATATATATATATATATATAATTAGTTTATTATATTATATTTAATTCATAATAATATCTAAAATATATTTTAAACAAATATTTTTTCTTAAATAATTTTAGTATGCAATTTCTATCCTTATAATATTATGTATTTTTATATAAATAATGTATTATTCATATATTTTACTGATATATGTGAGATTTTCTTGATCTTTTGCATTCAATTTTGTATTTAGAGCATCATTCTGATTACAATGATAACACTACGCATGTCAAACATGGTTTCCAGTAAGAGGTGGACGCAGGTGATTTCTTGGATTTAACTGTATTATTGCTTTTTCTTTTTTTCTTCTTTTTTTGCATTAGTTTTTGCACTAGTTTTGAAATCTCATTGCGGTTAAAAAGCATTAATGATTGCGTCAATCTCAGGAAGTGGACGAACCACAGCAAAAGATTTTGAAATATGACATGATTTTTGCACTTTTTTTGTTCGTGCACACAGATCTCTCAGTTGTCGAATCAATCTTAGATGAGAATCTCCTGTGTTGCATGAATTTGTAGTGGAGCCACTTCCCTTAATTCTGGTCATCATGAATTGCCTGATATCAAAGCGGTTTGGAGCTGTATTTTGGGCCTGTGGCAGGGCGACACTCATGTTTTACGGGAACAGTGTGATGTAAAATGCTGTTAAGGCACATTGAGCCTTTGCTTCCCAAACCGACGATCTGCAGGGCTGCATGACATAAACCACATCTTCCTTTTGTACACTCTTCCTTCTTGCACCTTATTTTTTTTTGTCTGTTCTTTATCTTGTCCGTTCTTTCATTTGTCTATTTCGTTTGAACGTAAGTCACCTGTTCTTTTCGTTTGTTCGTCCAATCTTTTGGTTGTTTGTCCGCTCTTTCATTTATTGGTTTGTTTTTCTTTCTCTCTCCCTCTCTTTCCTTTCCTTCTTTCTCGAAGCTCATTCATTCTTTCATTCGCCATTTTATTTGTTCTTTTTAATTCAATTCAATGCAAATTTATTTGTATAGCACTTTTCGCAATACATATTGTTTCAAAGCAGTTTTACAGAAAGTGCATGGAAAAATACTGTACATTTAGTTAATCATGTAATAATCTTTTTTTCTTTCTTTAGGCCATTTGCCCTTTCTTATTTCTGTTTACCTGGTATTTCTTTCCGTTTGCATGCTTTTTTTTTCTTCTTTCTTTCTTTAATTTTCTCCCGTCCTTTTTTTTCTTATCTGTTTCCTTGATATTTATCTCCCTCCTAACTAAATGAAATAAATAGGACATAAAACGCATCAGGAAGCTTGATGTGATAATCTGGCAGTGACGCTTTAGGCTCGTCTGCAGTTTTCCCGTCAGTGCTTGTTGGGAAGGTTCAGTAAGTGTCATGCTGTGGTGTAACCTGACACATTGTCGTAATAATGAGGCTTTATGACAGTATGGAAGTGTCAGGAGATTTTTCTGTGTGTTTTCTTCCTCTTGTACACACAAGCTTTAATCATCTTACACAAGAGTGCAGCCACCAGCTTGTCTTGCAGGTGCATCTTTTTCCTTATATTTCATACAGGAAACATTTGCGCAGGCTTACTGTAAATGATGCATTTCTGGTGGTCCCCACAGTCGAGCGCTGCCAGCTCATCTCTACCGGGTTTGTCTATATTTCCCCCTTGGCAATGATTTTCAAAGCTCTTGTACTGTAAACCACTGTCTGACAGGTTATTGTTTGTCGTTTTTGTGTCATTTCCAGCTTTTGGTTGTTAAATGTTTGTGCTGACAATGCATCATGTGCCTGCCGTATGGAAAAAAAGGCTTTAGGAAACTACTATCTTTACCCAGCTCGCCCCAACCCAAATAGACAATTCAGCATGCTTCAAAGAAGCCTTGGTTTTACAGAGCACTGCATCCAAAAACCAAACCGAACTAAAATTGTCCGTTCACAAGGCTGGAAATTGTTGAAGCGTTGCAAAATTTATCTTAAGCCCCTTTTATACCAAAGCATTTTGAGAGCCGGTTCGGAGCCGGTGCCAGCGCGCAAACCAGTTCTTTGTGTTTCGACAGCCAAAGAACCGGTTTTCGGCCGGGAAAACTGCTTCCAAAGCGGCACCAACTCTTTGCTGGACTAGAACCGTTCTTTAACCACGTCATGCTTACATCGGTGGCGTTTTAGATGTGTTTTCTGACCATAATATAGGATCGCAAAGCCAGGAGAAACATTTGGAGAAACACGATGGAGTCCGCTTTTGTAATTGCTATGCTTGAAGTTGGCGCAAGCGTTTCTATTTTTTTTTTAATTGAAAACATAAGAAACGTTACTTTACAGAAGGTGTTGGGGTACAATATCCCAAAGGAATGTAAAGTTATGTTTCTCGGAAACATTACAGAAAGTGTGCGGAAGGAGGACAAGATTTTATTATCTGTGGCCCGAAAGGCTATTACTAAATTGTGGCTCAAACCGAAAATCCCAGATCTACAGCAATGGATAAGTCTAATTCAAAGTATTTTTATCGTGGAAAAATTAACCTACATTTTAAGGCTTAGAGAGTCAGCATTTAACGAAAAATGGAGAAAATGGACCATGTTTCTGGCCCTAGAATCTGCATAACTGTTTCTTTCCAATACAACTGTATATTTTGTTAAGTTTGTGATTCTACTGATTGGTTTTCTGGTAAACTTATGCAAAAGATGGTAGATGTAGTGTAAAAGAAAGGTTTATTGACCGTTTATTTATGGTTTATTGATGAGTACAACCAGTCTTATTCTTGTTTCAAGTGTACTAGGTACCTCCTCCTTGGCCTCCTTAAATTTTGTTAATTGTATGTTATCTATTTTATTTTTATTCATTTCTTGGTTTAGTTGGTGTTGACATAAAATTCCGATAACAATTGAAAGTATAAAAAGAAAACATTATAAGCAAAGTAGAAAACAGACACAATATAGAACAAATAAATGGAAAGAAAAAAAGACACAAGGTACATGACTTATCAGAAAAGATTACATATCAAACAAAAAAATTAAAAGACTTATTTCAGACATATTTCAATTGTTTTTAAAGCCTTGTTGGTACACGAGTTAGAGATAATCCCAAAGTAATGTTGACTTGCAAGCGTTTCTAGCTAAGACGTATGGCGACGTACACAGTGACGTAACGAGCGTCGTTCCCTGGGCGCTCTAGTCAGTGGAAAAACTAACAGGTTCTGACGGGTCCGCAAGTTGAACCAACTCCGAACCAACTTTGAACCAGTACCAGTTCCGAACCAGTTCTTTTTGGTGGAAAACGGGTATTAGTGACTGCATGTTATGGAGTTCAGGTTAGCCTGCCCTGTGGATGAAAACCATGGTGGGATTTACAATGGATAGAAAAGGATTTTCCTCAACATAAGTTCCTCCTTTGCGACAACATTGTGTTCCTGTAAGCGCAGAAGTGAGCTTGTTAAGACACATTGGTCATGAAGTAACATCAGAATATTCATTTCTAAACTAAATTAAATGTTTAATACACCGGATTCCTTAATACGTTTACATTCACACACAGTTTGGTTATTTACAGGAGTGAGACCGCATTCTATATCCAAACTCACACCTGTAAATTTCAGAAAACCCGTGCTGTGTGAACAGAACCGACTGGACAACTAGTTGCCCATCATGGTTTTGGTAACTTATCTGAAGGTTTCTAGTCATTGTTGTCCACCGTGAAGTTTTGTGTTCTACTTGTGGATTTGACGGATAAACTCGTCAAAAGTGTTAACATCTTTCATATTACTTTGGTCACTGTAGCTGATATGGTTACTGGTAAGAGAAGACAGGCTTGACGGCTGTTGCACATTCGTTCAGACAGTATTTAAGAAGCCACTGGACATTTCATAACTTTAAGTAAATGCGGTTCTGTGACTGCAACCTATGATTGATTGACTATGAAGTATTTAACAACAAAAGCCTCATTTAAGTGGTCACTGGCTGTTAGACCGCACTGTTTTGCATAATGCAAATTGCATCAAAGGATATAACAGTAAATGTGTGGAAATGTTTAACTACATGGCATCACTGATCAAGGTTTAATGTGCAAATACTTGACTTAAGCACGCTAATATTTGTTGTTTTTTGAACTAACGATTAGTTGTTACAGCTCTACATATAATGATGGATTTCACTGGGACAATAAAAGTGACCTTCAAACCTTAAAGGAGTAGTTCATTTAAAAAAAAAAAAACTTTGCTGATTTACTCACCCCCATGTCATCCAAGATGTCCAAGTGTTTCTTTCTTCAGTTGAAAAGAAATTAAGGTTTTTGATGAAAACCTTCCAGGATTTTCTCCTTATAATGGACTTCATTGGGAACCAAACAGTTCAAGGTCCAAATGAGAGTTTCAGTGCAAACTGCAAACTGTTCAAAGGGCTTTAAACGACACCAGACGATGAATAAGGGTCTTATCAAGGACCCTTCGAGTCATGACTCGAAATAAGATTTGTTCATTTTGATGAACGAGTTCGAACAGGAGAGTCACGAATGCTCATCACAGAACAGAGCAAGGCGAGCATTTCTGCTTATAAAACAAACTTTTTTATTTATTTTTGTAAATGAGCGATCGTTTCGCTTGATAAGACACTTATTCATCGTCTGGTGTCGTTTAAAGCCCTTTGAAGCTGCACTGAAACTCTCATTTTGACATTGAACCGTTTGGTTCCCATTGAAGTCCATTATATGGAGAAAATCCTGGAATGTTTTCATCAAAAACCTTATATTCTTTCGACTGAAGAAAGGAAAGACATGGACATCTTGGATGACATGGGGGTGAGTAAATTATCAGCAAAAGTTTTTTCTGTCACTGTTTATGTACATGCTGTTTTACCTCGTGATCATGTGAAGGACTCGATTTAGTCTGGCAAACATCCATCCTCTCGCTCGGAAAAAAAAAGATGGTCTTATTCAGCTGATGTCTCTGAGTTCATGTAAGGCCACTCAGTGGTGGGTGGAATAAATGCCTTCATCTACATATTCCATGTGAACGTTACTTATATTTACCTTTGTCATAGTATTTTTAACAGTTAAATGTTTCTCATTTCTTGGTTTCCTTCTCATTTATTAGTTTCAGCATTTTAGTTTTTGCTGTTGGATTTAAGCGAATACTTGAACCATTAACAGCATTCAGTGCCACTCCGTCATCCTGAAGCGGGGAATCCCTGTTTGCTGGCTCAGCAGTGGAGAAAAGGAGTGAGAGAGGAGGTGGCCTGGCCTTCCAGGAAGTCTCGCCTTGTTCCTTGTGGTTGCCCGAGAATGTACAAAGTCAAATTCTGCTGTTGCCAGTTGCTAAGTAATATCAAAAGTCATTTCCCTTACAGAATTGCAGAACAGTTTTATGTTTTTTTTTTCTTTCACAAAGTTCACAAAGTTATGTTTTTTCAGAAAGTTATCTTCTGGCATCTCTTTGTTCCGTTTGGCAGTGCTCTGCAAACGTGTCCTCAAAAGATCAAAGGAAGCATAAAATACGTTACAACATGATTCTCATAGCAAATGACGACCCCAGCTGTTTGATCAGTTTAAATGGGCAGGTTGTGACCTCAGGTTTCAGAATGTTTTTGGCAGGGCTTTCTGAAGTGCTGTCGCTACTGAATTGAGCATTTCCTGGGTTTTCAGTGGTAGTTGAGTGGAGATGGGCTCGATCACGTCCCTGGTGGAATGTTGCCGTTCTATATATGGGCATAAATGTGTTTTTGTCCGTTGTCAAGTCATTCTGTCTTCCACAAGCATCCTTCCTATCACAATGAAATCAATGAGCAACATAATTTGAATGCGGAAAGATGACTTAGCCACTGCCTGGTGACTGAAACACTGTTGTTTAAACAGTCAACTTACTGTCAACTATCTGCAGCAACTGTGTGATGCCATCATGTCAATATGGACCAAACTCCCTGAGGAATGCTTCCAGCACCTTGTTGAATCTATGCCACGAAGAATTGAGGCAGTTCTGAAGGCAAAAGGGGTCCAACCCGTTACTAGCATGGGGTACCTAATAAAGTGGCCGGTGAGTGTATATATTAGGGATGGGACGGTATGAAAATTTCATATCACGATTATAGTGTCCAAAATTATTCGCGATTATCAATATTATCACGGTTTTCTTAAAATTACATGAAAGTGTTCAAAAAGAACTGGTGCTCACACTGAAAACATTTCAACATGTTTTTTAAATGAAAATCAACAAACAAATAAACAAGCGGCTCTGTGCAGTTTTTTTTAAGCAAGATTCTATTCTATGGCATTTCCTTCTTTATAATGCCCGTCGTCAATAGCAACGCATTATAACACACACAGCGCGCATCAATATCACAACGGACACGCGCTTGTTTCATTCAAATACAACTTGCCGGCCGTCTTGCGTCTCCAGTTTTTGATTGTTTTGAAAATGAAATCAAAGTTCATTTATTGTTTACAGAGTTTGATAATATTGGTGTGATATATCTTGTCTGGACGATTGTTTTACTAAATGAATTTCTAAACAGGTAAGATTTAAAACATTAGCTAAACTCATTATCAATTCAATATGTCTCCGTAATTATGTGGTAAAAATAAAATCGGTGTAATACGTGATGTGATACATTACTATCCTAGGGCCCTATAAAATCCGTTTTATTTTTTCCCAAATTCAAATTTTTTTTTTTTCCCAAATTCCGTTTTTTCCGTTTTAATTTTTGCAAATTCCGTTTTTTCTGTTTTAATTTTTGGGAATTAATTTTTTTTACCCTTTACTGTTATTTTAGTTGTAAAAAGAGTGTGCTTTTTATTCCGTGATCGCGCATAGGGCCCTACTATCCCTTAAAACGTCACTCTTAATAATAATTTTATTTGAAGATGTTCGTTCGTCGGGTCAAAGACACTTGCTGCAAAATTTTCTCCGCGGAAGCTTCTTCTATTTCAAGTGAGTGACATAAAATGTTTAAACTCAAAACAACATTTTGTGCCCAATTGTTTCCAGACGTAGTTTTGGTATTGAGGTCAAAGTTAACTTGCCTTGCGTTCGCTATAACAGCGGGTGATGGTACACAAGAAGACGACTCGGCAGATTTCAAGTGTTTCTTTTGGACAGTGACTTTTTGTTCTGCAGACAGGGTGACTATCCTCGATCAAGTTTTTTGTAAAAGCCTAACTATGACCACATCCCAGATTTGGTCCTCTTAAAAGGCTGAATCTCCCAACCACGTTCACTGCCTTCCGCCATTCCTTCTCAAATAGTAAACATTGCGTGCAGCGCGCGGCTGCGTCGAGACTGGTCGACAGGATTTACAGTGAGTTATTAAAATCGCGATAATCAAACACGGTTTTAATGATAATTACATTTTAAACGATAATACTAACCGTCAGTATATTTTATCACCGGTTATCGTCCCATACCTAATATATATATTAATGAATGAATAATGAATGAGATCATAGAGAAAAAGAAACAACGCACGTTGGTTTAATTTTCCACTCTCAGTTTCATTTCACTGCTTTTAATCTATGTTTATTATCTCCATAATCAAGTATAGAGGAAGTACAATGACTTTGAATTCATTGCTTCTGACAGAACTTCTGAAAGAGCGTACAGATGTTCTCACGAAACTGCCATGACCCAACTAACATCACAACATGCGCACCTTCCATATAGCACCAAAGTCCCGTTTCCCAGAATCTCTGTAATGCCCTATGCACACTAGCAGCGATTTTAATGCACTTGAGTGCACAAAGAATACAGGTATCTGAAGTATCAATACAATATTGTGAATAAAAAGCATTGTGATCTACTGTATTTCAGGTCAATCCTGAAGTTGAATGTATTTTAGATTATAAACAGCTTATTTTGGTGTCTGACTCACAACATTTAGAAACGGTTCCCATTAATGAAACGGATCGAATATCACGGCTCCTGGCCACCCTCCAGTTCCTAGTTGTTTACCATTTGTTGGTTTTCCTCGAACAGTGAAGGGTTCTTGGAAAGTCTTGGCTGTATGGAGAGGACCCGTCAGATCCCTCACACATTCCACTAGTTTGTAAGACCAATTTTACTACAAAAGCCTGTGATTATTTGAGTGCATTGTCCTTTAAACCAAGATCCAGATTATAATGCTGTAGTATTTCCTGTGACATACCATCTCTGCACTTCATCTGCTTAATACACTGTGTTAATTAGATTGTGGGTTCAGTGGTTTAGGTACTGTGAATACATTTCCCAACCATTTTTAACCTTGATCTGAAGCATATGGTTCTTTATGGATAATTTGTGCATTTTAAACTCCATAATTTGTTTTAAATGTCCCGCAATCTTCACCACATTTTCAGACTTAGTATTAACATGTTTCAAAGACACGTATTTTATGAAGTCATTCCTTAGATTTGTTCACATTTACCGTTGCTCAGGGAGATTTTGTAGGCGAAATCCAGTCATTCCAATAGGAATCCATGTGATTTGGAGTTTTGGATGAAAAAAATAACAGATTTCGCTCAAGTTGGTTGTGCTTCATACATCTCTATGCTTTTGCTCTGACTTTTTTTGCATGCAGACTTAATATATGATCGCACCCTTGTTCACACTACATGATTTTAAAACGTTGGGTTGAACTGTGCGGTTCACACTACATGACTTGCTCTCAGTAAAATCAGGAGTGTTCAAGTTGTTGAGCTGTTCACACAACACAATGTGATTGATCCGCAACAGGAGGTAACGCACTACACGAGCTGACAACAAATCGGATCACCCAACGATTCTATCTTGTCTTCAAACCACGTTTTGTCACGAAAAATCACGCGATAAGACAAGCCGGAAATGACGCAAAACAGCATATGCGTCAATACCAAGCGGCAACATTCTAATCTGAAAGATGAAGCCTACCCGGAAGTGCGATAAACTGCAATACATCTCAAATCCGCTAGAGGCCGGTCCCAAAAGGGAGCAAATATCCATAGACGTCATGTTAAAATCTCAGTTTTCACAGCATAAATTCATATGTTTACAGTTTGGTCCCATGGACTTTTATTGTAATCTTCAATATGTTCAGCGTGTCCTGAAAACTGTGAGGGGGTGAATTTATTTCTAACTCGTTAGTTTAGATCATATTTAGATATAAAATGTATGACAAATAAGGGCGGTTAACTTTGATTGACAGCTGATAACGGGCTGCGCCGAGTGAATTTGATGTCTCGGCCATGATCTGACACAACACATCATACCACCTCTGTATCCTTTCTCAAACTTTTGTATTTTGTATTTTCCAAGATTTTCCAGTATGGCACCGCCCGTACCCCCATTAACAGCCTCAAACCCGTTCTTCAGAGAGTCTATGGGTGACGTCACAGACGCTTTGTCCATATTTCAATACCCAGCGAAGAGAGAACACAACACGCGATATGGACATCGACAGAAACTACTAGTGCTTCAAACTGTTTGCGCGATGATTTGCTATGAGAAAAAAAATGCTAAAAAAAGAAAAAAATAAGATTTACCCGGTGACCTCAACCCATGTCTTGCTCTGATTGGCTGGAGCTCATGACATCACTGAGGTTGAGTCGCGCGACAGCTCTGGATATCTAGCATGCTAGATATTTTCTCTGCGAGCGTCTGCGAGCGTCTTTGATGCGTTGTTGGCTCTTTCACACTAACACATTGGCAAGCGTTCATCTTCCGCTAATTTGCACGCGATAACACCCTGACCTGTCGGCGAGCTCAACGATTTGCAAATCGGGCTTAAAATCCTGTAGCGTGAACTTGGCTTTAGTTTCCATGAAATCTTTTGCGTTACATCATGTTGGCAATTAGGGATGGGCATTTTTCAAAAATATTGCATTCGAATATTCGGGCTCATAAAAATCGAATATTCGAATATTCGTTTATTTAAATTATGTTTAACGAAAAAGACGTTATTTAAGTTTTTTTTTTTACGTTTTAGTCACCATTTCTGGACAAGCTGACAATTAGGCAATACACAACAAGCTTACAATAGTAATTAAAGTTTTCTTTTAGTTGAAAACATTAAACTGTAGGCCTATGTGTAAACAAAAAGAAAATATATAAAAAAGCATTATTAAAAGCATGCTCAAGCAGCGCGAGCGAAATAAAAACCCCTAATAAAGCAGATTGCGTCAGATATCGTACAGCACGCACACACATACACACGAGTCAGCAAATGATTGATTATCGTGTTTATATTGTTTCACGTTTATGTTGAGAAAACAATAATATCTAACGTTACATGCAGGGCGTCGCCAGCACTTAATGCTCGAGCTGAGAAAAGACGCGCGCTGTTGTTAGAACGGTTTCTAACAGCACTTTGCATTTTCTGTTCTTAAACCTGGACGAAACTTAAAGGAAGTATGTCTCAAAATCATTTAGCTATTAGATAAGTTAACATCTTTGATCACGCAGGGTGCCAGCTGCGCTTACCTGCAGTTGTGATGCAATGATGAACAGCTAACGTTATCTTTCCTCACTTGACTGTTTGGATTTCATGTGATTTCTCATGGTGATATCATAATTTAGATTATTAATTAATTTGTTCAAAAGTAATTCCGTTTAGTAAGATCATTTTCAAGTAACGTTCCAAACTTCGTGAGGCAGACGACAACATTATGTGATCAAATGAGACAACTTGTTAACACACTATAGCGCATCCAGTGCATTTAATTATAACTGCGATTTAGTTCTTAGGATTTCTCATGGACTCACTGCATTTACGGCCAGCAAAGCAATGTATTCAAAATTCGAATAGTATTTTATTTTTCAAATAATAATTACATATGTTGAAAATTGAATATTCGTGCACATCCCTATTGGCAATTAAACTGATTGGTAAATTGTTCTTGTTTTCTTTTCTATCAGGACCTCTCTTGTCTAGATGATCTACCAATCTTCTCCCCTACGACCGACTCGTTATCCGTGTACACCAATACTGATATCCTCAGGACTGATGTGACACCCAATGTACCCACAATATGGGACATCAAAACACCAGCATCAGTCCAAGAGGTAAGACCGCAAATGCTTATGTTAAACTTAACTGACTTTACCAGTGTTTTCTGGCATTTGTGTTGAATTACTATTATTAGCATAGTAGCAGAAACCACACCCACAAACTGAACATTTGTTCCTACTCTTATAGTAAAGCATGTGATCTTTTTGTTGACTTTAACTTGTTTGTCTTGTTCCTCATCAGGTGAATTCTAACAGGTTTCAAGGTTTAAACTCTTTGGACGACATCACTGCTATCATTAACACACCACCCATAGGAGGTTATCAGGTAAATCTCAATCAACAGTTCAGTCGAACAGCAATGTATGTCTTTGTTTCACTTTCTGTTTTTCCTTCTCTATTTTAATCTTATTACGTGTTTACACAGAGACCCCAAACACAGCCAGAAGAGGAAGAGGAAGTCGAGGTGGAGGAGGCTGAAGAGCTGGGTCATGTTGACACCTATGCAGACTACAGGCCTTCAAAATGTGAGAGTTGTTTTTGTTTTGTTTATTTGCTCACATTTCTTGGCTATTAATTTCATACTAGAAGATTCATAATGTTTTTGCTCTCTGTTTCGCTGCCTCAGCCAAGATAGGAAAATCCCACCCAGATCGAGTGGTCGAAACCAACACTTTATCTAGCGTACCTCCTCCAGATATCACCTACACCCTGTCCATCCCAGAGGCCACCATAAATGACGGTCTGCTCTCTGCTTTGCAGCTGGAGGCCATTATCTATGCCTGCCAGGTACCCCTGAACAAACTTTGCTTTCTTTTCCCACAAGATGCACAACATTGCCTTACCTTTAAAGCCACACTGTGTAACTCTTTTAGTTTATTCTTAGCTAAAAACACTTAGTTCTTTCAAAAATATATGTGCTCATTAATGTATATTTACTTCGTTCAAGTAATAAAGTATTCTCGTGAGTGTATAATATGCCATTGAAAATACATACGGGTAAGGGGTCGCCATGTTGCCCCTCCATCTTGAAAGTACATTAGCTAAAGAGGGACATACCCATTAATTTAAGCTTCGCCTTTCGCATTTTACGTTTGAGTTAACACTCATGGACGAGGTCATGTTGAACCCATGTTACTGAAAGCCATGTTAATCTTTGACTACATTGGCCACCATAGGAGTTAAAACGAAATCGGAATTGAGAGGAACAGAAACTATTATTCACTGGATGGTCATATACCTTTTCACCACTAGATGGGGGTAAAAATCACACAGTGTAGCTTTAAAATAACATGCACGAGAACAAATTGAAAGAATATAAAGGACTGCAGGGTTTACCACAGAAAATTTGTTAGTTAAAGTGGCACTGTTTTCTCCTTCTTTACACAAGCGCTTGCGCTCCTGTGGCAACTGTCGTTGCTATGCAACCATGAACTGCGCTCTCTATGATGACGACGAGGACGTATCAGCAAAAGATTAATTGATTTCTAGCCCTTGCATTAGCTTTACTAGGCTACTAGATATATTTATGGAGATGAGAAATAAAAACCCACCCTCTTCAGCTATGTTCGGCGAGGCAATTTTATTTATTTATTTATTTTTTTAAGACTATGACATAGTTAAGGCGGCAGGCGTGTGTTGCTTAGTTTCAAAGTGCTGCAGGAAACACTTGACTGAACTCTTCCTATTTGAACTTTCACATAGAATCCAAAATAGATCCTGTACTATTTGTTTGCTTGTTTTATTTAATTTAATTTATTGTTTTATTTTAAGGCTATTTGCAAACTATTGTAAAATTGCTTATATCCTGCATTATTTATTTTTTATTTATTTTTATTATCATTATTTTATTTTATTTTGCTTTATTTAATTTAAATTCATTTTTTTGACTATTTACAGAAAAAAAATTTTAACTGATCAAATCCCTATTTCCCAACCTTATCTATCATTCAAACTTTGTATGACCAAAATTATTTACTATGAACTACCCCCTAAGATTTTTAAATAATGCAAAATATAATGCATTTAATATTCATCAAATATGAATTATTTGGAATTGAATTAATACACAATCAGGTGAATGTTCTTTTTATTTGTTTTAATTTTAAATTAGCCATCGTAAAATCAGCTTTAGACTCTTGTCTGCAAACATTTTTTACTTTCTCATCATACTTGGAACCAACAGGCCACTAATATAATCTTCTTTATGACACTACAGCAACATGAAGTGATTCTGCAGAACAACCAGCGGGCCGGCTTCCTCATCGGGGACGGCGCCGGAGTGGGCAAAGGTCGCACAGTGGCTGGCATCATTTTAGAAAACTACTTAAAGGGAAAGAAAGAAAGCACTATGGTAAGCCATCTCTAGCATCATCAAGCCCTGTAAAACCCACACCATTGACTCTCCCACATCAAACACACACTCTGGATCAGTTGCCTCATCCTTCTCATCTCTCCTCCAGGTTCAGCGTCTCCAATGACCTGAAATATGACGCAGAGAGAGATCTCCAAGACATCAATGCACCCAATATACAAGTGCATGCCTTGAATAAGGTCACTATTACTGCGTGGCTCAATATGGCAGCTCTGTTAATGGAGATCACGTTTCCAGTGTGGCTCATTCTCACAGACTTTCCCCGTAGCTCTGCTCGATGTGTCTAACTGTAACTGTTTTCCGTGCAGATAAAGTACGGAGACACAGCTACCTCAGAAGGGGTCCTGTTTGCGACCTACTCAGCACTGATTGGGGAGAGTCAGGCAGGTGGACAACACCGAACACGTCTAAAGCAGATCCTAGACTGGTGTGAGCCAGGTTTTGATGGAGTTGTATCCTTTACCCTCTATAGAGTTTAGATTTTGTGTGCAAGGAGTTTATAACTTTTTGTTGCCCTTACCCCTTGCAAAATAAGAGCATTTTTTTAGAAATTAAATAATATTATACATTTTCACTCTAAAATATTATACTTATTAAAATATTAATATTAATTACAATTTTATCTAAAATAAAATTTTAAATTTAAATATACATATTAATATATTTTACAATATTTTTATATATAATTATATAATTTTCGAAATGTTTTTTTTTTTTTTACCAGAAATAGAAAATCATTCTATCGATATCATTTAATTTAATTAAGCATTTTTTTCTTTGTACTTTAACTCTTTATAGTAATATTGTTTTAAATTAGCCATAGTAGTGTATTTTATTTAATTAATTTTTTTATTTATTTAAAAGAAATATATTTATAACAAATATATTTAATTTTTTTATTTTTATTTATAGTATAATATTGAAACCATTTTTATTTCTGACTTTTAAAATACATTTTGTAGAATTTATATATATATATATATATATATATATATATATATATATATATATATATATATATATATATATATATATATATATATATATATATATATATATATATATATATATATATATATATAACTTTAGAATTTATCTGTGTTTTTTATAAACAATCCTCTGTAAAAAATGAAGGTGAACATAAAGTTGGCTTTACCCTTGACCACAGCGACCCACAGATTATATTTGATGAATGCCACAAAGCCAAAAATGCAACGTCCACAAAGATGGGGAAGGCCGTGCTGGATCTCCAGAACAATCTGCCGTTGGCCAGAGTGGTGTATGCCAGTGCCACAGGTGAGTCTCTGCACTGCAGAACACTTGCAGTACCACATATCATGCCAGAGGTTTAAAGTGAAGGACTCTTGTGTTTCTCAGGTGCCTCAGAGCCAAAGAACATGATCTACATGAGCCGTCTAGGAATCTGGGGAGAGGGAACCCCCTTCAGAACCTTTGATGACTTCCTCCACACCATTGAGAAGAGGTTTGTATAGAACCACAAACTTGTGACTGGCAAATATGATATGATATATATGATAACATATGATAACTAATATATCTTTATATGAAATCTTAACGTACTCTTCATTTATAGGGGCGTGGGGGCCATGGAGATCGTTGCAATGGATATGAAGGTCAGCGGGATGTACATTGCACGCCAACTCAGCTTCTCAGGAGTTTCATTCCACATAGAAGAGATCAGCTTGGATGATGATTTCAAACTTGTGTACAACAAAGCTGCTAAACTTGTGAGTTCTGTGGAAAATCCGTGATGCATTTTTTTCTTTGGTGAATTGAAAGTTTAAGTGAATAGCATTTATTTGAAATAGAAATCTTTTGTAATATTGTCTTAACACTCACTTTTTATCATTTAATACATCCTTGCTAAATAAAATTAATTTCTTTAAAAAAAAAACATGCTGAACCCAAACTTGTGAATGGTAGTGTACATGTAAATAACTTAAAATCAATGTCTCTCATAGTTTCTTGCGACATACTGTTATTTCCACAGTTTTGCAATGTTTTTTTTTAATGTTGCTCCTCTAACCCCTAGATAAATCTTAGAGGGGTCGGAACAATTGGCATGGGTTGAAAACATCTTCTTTAATTCATTCGATAGAAAACACTGAAAAACAACAAAACAGTCTCTAATGAAAAAGTTATTTAAAGTCTATAGAAATAGTTATTATCCTGGCTGCACTTTTCAGTACAATGAAAGTGAATAGGGACTAGAGCTGTTAAGCCCCAAAACAACAACATTTAACCTAAAGCTATCATAAAAGTTATAAGGTATTCCAAACCGTCTGAAGCCATACAAAACTGAAAATTACTGATAATCTTCCCCTGAAATGACCAAGCTACAGCAGAGGGCAAGATTTTCAATAACAATGGCTAATTTTAAGTCTGTTTATCCCACAAAACTATCGAATGGCTTCAGAAGACAATAAATACAGTGGAATTGTAATATGAACCACTTATACATACTTTAGAAGTGCATTTTTTTTTTAATATTAGAGCTTGATACCTCCAGTCCCCATTCACTTGGCCAGGATTTATGAGTTACAGTAAATGATGACTTAATTGTCATTTTTGAGTGAACCCTTACCTTTAAAGCTACACTGTGTAACTCTTTTAGTTTATTCTTAGCTAAAAACACTTAGTTCTTTCAAAAATATATGTGCTCATTAATGTATATTTAATTTGTTTGAGTAATAAAATATTCTTGTGAGTGTATAATATGCCATTGAAAATACATACGGGTAAGGGGTTCTAATGTCGAGTCGCCATGTTGCCCCTCCATCTTGAAAGTACATTAGCCAAAGAGGACATACCCGTTAATTCAAGCTTCGCCTTTCGCAATTTTTTTTTTTTTGTAATCTTGGACTACATTGGCCACTGGAGTCCGAGCCGATAAAGGAAGGGCCGAATACCGATACAAATATTTGTTGGTTTTAAAATCCGATATTCCGATATATCGGCCGATATATTTTTATTATTTTTCCTGAAACGCCGAACAAAACATTAATTGATTTCCCTAACATTAGTTATTTGTAGTTATTAATGAGTTTTAACTAAAATAATGATAATGCATTTAAAAAGAAACTTGTTTCTTTTGTCACAACAGAGGAACAACAAAATATATTAAAATTCTGATAAATAAAACAATAATTAGTGTTGCCAACAGGGACGGTGTAGAGTGCCCTCTGGTGGACAAACTATACAACGCCAACACTCATGACATGGTTGAAGCGCGTTTCGTCCGTTTTTATTGTATTTTTAAATATTCATTTATCGGCCATTATAACTGCGGATACCGAATAGTTTGGAAAATGCCTAAAATCGGCCGATAATATTGACCTGCCGATAAATCGGTCTGGCTCGATTGGCCACCGTAGGAGTTAAAACGAAATCAGAATTAGGAACAGAATATTCACTGGATGGTTATATACCTTTTCACCACTAGATGGGGGTAAAAATCACACAGTGTAGCTTTAAATATAGTACAGCAAATCAAGTACCTGAACTGGTCTGGAAAATAGGACATTATGCTGTGTATGCATATCTGACACAATCTCCTCTGCAGTGGGCGGAAGCTTTGGCTGTGTTCATGCAGGCCGCTGACGAGCTCTGCATGAGCTCCACGAAGTCCCTGTGGGGTCAGTTTTGGTCATCCCACCAGCGTTTCTTTAAATACCTCTGCATTGCCGCCAAGGTGCGCTGCCTGGTGGAACTGGCCAAAAAGGAGTTAAAAGCAGGAAAGGTCAGTCACACACACTTTCCTAATGAATCATTATTTGTTGCAATAGGCATTTTACACTCTTTCTTTCTTCTCTCTAGTGCGTTGTGATTGGTCTGCAGTCAACAGGTGAGGCTCGGAACCAGAGAAGTCCTTGATGAAAACGACGGACGCTTGGACAGATTTGTGTCTGCTGCCGAGTAAGTGAATTTCGGGCATCATTGAAACCTTTTTAAATATACAGCCACCTTATGACTACGTCTTTCCAGAATAGTTTCTCTTGCAGTTTCATAATGATAGAAAGGGTTTTCAATATTTGTATTACTGTGGTCATCTCACAGTCCATGTATCATTCTGAAACCTATGTGTAAGTGTTATTTGATAAGAACCACTTCCTTAAGCCAATGCCAATTACACAAAATCTCTTTTTCTGCCTTAACACGATTATGTGTTTGTTGTTTCTCAGGGGTGTGTTTCAGTCTCTAGTCCTCAAACACTTTCCATCAGAGAAGCAGAGGAGAGAAAAAGGAGCGGTGAACAAGAGGAAACGTGAGTTGTGTCGCACACTGAGTAAAGTTGTCCATACATCGCCCTGTCTTTGCTTTCCGCTTCATGGTTTAATTAAACGTTCTCCTGCAGGTAAGCCACGGGGCCGACAGCCAAAGCAACCCTCGACACGCCACTGATGTAGTTATCAATATCAGCGATGAACAGCAGCACTCGAGTCTGACGCTTTGGACAGTGACTCCAACTCTCACCTGACTCTGGTCCAAGACAACAGTGATGATGTCATTTTTGTTCGATCAAACTAGCTATCAAATGGGTATGTTTAATGGGTATTTTAGTGTGCAACTTATAGTATTCTCCATTTATCCTGATGATTTTTTTTTCTATCCTTAAAGGAGTTGTTCACTTTAAAAAAACTTTTGCTGATAATTTACTTATCCCCATGTCATCCAAGATTTCCATGTCTTTCTTTCTTCAGTTCAAAAGAAATGAAGGTTTTCTGATGAAAACTTCCAAGATTCTCTCCAACTGACAATGGAAACCAAACGGTTCAAGGTCCAAATGAGAGTTTCAGTGCAGCTTCAAAGGGCTTTAAACAACACCAGACGATGAATAAGGGTCTTATCAAGCGAAACGATCGCTCATTTAAAAAATAAATAAAAACGTTTACGTTTTATAAGCACAAACTCTCCTGTTTGAACTCATTCATCAAAATGAACAAATCTTTTCTAGAGATTGCGTCTTTTAATCCCTTTGAAGCTGCACTGAAACTCTCATTTGGACCTTGAACCGTTTGGTTCCCATTGAAGTCCATTGTATGGAGAAAATCTTGGAAGGTTTTCATCAAAAACCTTCATTTCTTTTCGACTGAAGAAAGAAAGACATGGACATCTTAGATGACATGGGGGTGAGTATATTAATAACTTTTCCTTTAAGTCGCTTACAGCACGTTTAATCTAAGTGTATGCTATCATGCTCTATTTCTTCCTTCACGCGTTTAGAGGAAATGAAAAAGCACTTCTCAACAAGATCGCTGAACTGGGAAAAGAACTACCACTCAACACACTGGATGAGCTCATCGAGAAATTTGGAGGTCCAGAAAAAGTATCAGAGGTTATTATTTATGTATTTTATCTAGTGGTCCAAGGATTGTTATACCTCGAAAAAAAAAAAAACAAGGTTGTGTTAAAGCGCTAAACATGCTTTGTGTATACGCCCAGATGACGGGACGTAAAGGCCGAGTCGTGCGACGGTCTCACGGCACTGTCCGATATCGAGTCCCGTGCTGAGCAGGGCCACACCATTGACCAAATCAACATCAAAGAGAAAGATCGCTTCATGAATGGAGAGAAGGTGAGAGCAAGTCTTGACAAGGAAATCTGCTAACTTTAGACTCCTTTTGTGCATTCAATAAAATGTTTCGCCTTATTCCCTTCAGGTGGTAGCCATAATATCAGAAGCGGCCAGTTCAGGGATCTCACTTCAGGCTGACAGAAGGGTGAAGAACCAGCGTCGAAGGGTTCACATGACCCTGGAGCTGCCTTGGAGTGCGGACAGGGCCATCCAGCAGTTTGGTGAGTAGCATTAAATCATGTCTACCAACCTCTGACCTTGTCATCATGTCTTCCCATGAAGAGTGCAACTGTACCACTAACTAACAAACCTTTGTGTTCTTCAGGTCGCACTCATCGTTCCAACCAGGTCACGGCTCCAGAGTATATCTTCCTTATCTCTGAACTGGCAGGCGAGCGACGATTCGCGTCCATTGTGGCAAAGAGACTGGAAAGCCTGGTGCGTCCCTGACATTCAAACTCCTATTTTTTTCTGACTGCAAATGGTTCATACACACTGTCTTATGGTTATAATGGAGTGATATTTGAATAAGAGATATTCCAACTAGGGATGTGCCCAAAGCCTAAATTCAGATTCAGAAAGGCATGGAAAATGAATAACGCATTCTATGGCGCCCCAAAAGGGACATGGCTAGGCTTGCTACATCAGATTTCACTTATCATATGAAGTTACAGGGTTCCTGCAGCGTCTTAAAAAGACTTAAAAGTATTGAATTTATGAATTTGGAAATAATATTTTAAAAAGTCTTGAATTTTGATGTCTGGGTCTTAAAAATTGTGCTGTATGTCAGTGTTAATTTCATTGACGAAAATAATGATGAAAACCCTTTTTTCACTGATGAAAACGTAGACGCTGAGTTTTGAATGACAAAAACTATGCCGAAAATTCATTGACATTTCGTCAACGAATAAAAACTAGGTGAAAATGTTAGATAGTGTCGATCTGGGAAGCGATCCAATCAGAACTCATGTCCTGCCTGTGTGTAGCTAATGTTAAAACACAACTTAACATTGTTCGGCAACCTTTCTTGTGGCCAACTGAAGTGTTTTTATTTTACCTGCTTAACTTATAATCTTTTAGCCATTCCACATTTGAAAAGTAAATGAACACAAGTTGAAGGATTTTGTTTTTCTTTGCTGGTAGGGACGTGAAATAGGTATTAATTTTTTTACATACTGTAAATGGTCTTAAAAAGGTCTTAAAAAGAGTTGAATTTAACTTGAAGAAACCTGTAGGAACCCTGAGATAGTATGGAGGAATGACTGCTACTCCCTATATACAGAGTATGTGTGATTGAAAATTCGAGCGAGCGTGAATTTAATTTTCGTTGATTCCAGCTCCCTGATATCCGCAAATTATATACAAAAATAATTACCCAACTATTCAATTGCGAGAGAAAACAAAAGCATCGAAATCTCTTATTTCTTCCCATCACTATGTCTATAGGGGCTCTGTAGAATGCGTCATTTATTTTCCAAACATAGTAACGGCTTTGGGCACAAACAAAAAAGTTGAAACATTTTAACATTCAAATTGATCCTCTGGTGCTGACATTTCTAATCTTTGTGTTTGCTTTTCACAGGGAGCTCTGACTCATGGTGACAGGAGGGCCACAGAGTCTAGAGACCTGAGCAAATACAACTTTGAAAATAAAGTGAGTAACTGTTTCAAATAGAACAGTGACACTGAATACTCAAATAAGTTATGTACAAACCCATGGTCTGTTTTGGCTTTTCTTCACAGTATGGCACCAAAGCTCTAGATAAGATTACCAAAACCATCCTTGGTCAGATCGAAAGCAAGGTACCCCCTCCAAAGGACTATCCTGGTGGCGACGCCATGTTCTTCAGAGGTAAATGAGCTCTATTTTTGCATTGCTCTCTTAAAGGAACACTCCGACTTTTTTGGACTTTAGCTTATCCACTGTATCCCCCAGAGTTAGATAAGTCCATACATACCTTTTTCATCTCTGTGCGTGCTGTAACTCTGTCTGACGCACCACCGCTAGCCTAGCTTAGCACAAAGACTGAATGTAAATGGCTACAGCTAGCATACTAATCCTAATAAGTGACAAAATAATGCAAACATTTTCCTATTTACATGCTGTGATTTGTATAGTCACAGAGTGTACAAATTACAAGGTCATATAAGGTCTTTTAACCATATAAATATTAGGAACTATATTCTCAGAAGGCGAAGCACTGTTACTTGGGCACCGTAGCAGTGCTTCGTCTTCTGAGAATATAGTTCCCAATATTCATACGGTTAAAGGATATCTGAGTCTCATATTACCTTGTTACTCTGTGACTATACAAATCACAACATGTAAATAGGAATATTTTTTGCGTTATTTTGTCTCTTATTGGGATTATGCTAGCTGTAGCCATTTACATACAGTCTTTATGCTAAGCTAGGCTAGCGGTGGGTGTGTCAGATAGAGTTACAGCATGCAGGTGATGAAAAAGGGTATGTATGGACTTATCTAACTCTGGGGGATACAGTGAATAAGCTAAAGTCCAAAAAAGTCAGAGTGTTCCTTTAAGATGTGGATGCGCTAGAACATTGATCTCACCAAAATCCTCCAATGCCTCTTTATCTTAGACATGAAGCACGGTATGGTGGACGTAGGCATGCTCTGCAGTCAATCACGTTTTGGCATCAACACTGAAAAAGGTGAGTTTTCCACTAGAGTCATATCATACATTTCATCCACGTAATTTGCCCTGACCATGTGACGACTCTTCGTTTTCAGACTGCAATATCACCAAGTTCCTCAACCGGATACTGGGCCTGGAGGTACACAAACAGAACTCACTCTTCCAGTATTTCACTGACAATTTCGACTACTTGATCGAAAAGGACAAGAAAGAGGGCAAATATGATATGGGAATACTGGGTAAGCAGCACTTCTTCTGGTGGTCTGTTACTTTAAGTTACATTGATCTGCTTAGGTGACAACTAAGTATCTGCTTTCTCTCAGATCTGGCTCCAGGCAATGATCAGATCTATGAGGAGACACAGGAGAAGTTTCTAACTGCGGGAAATCCTCAAGATGGTCAAGTTATCCTGTATAAGGTCCGTCTTTTTTGAAAAGTTGACGACACACCAAGTTGAACTGATTCTTTAATGTTAAGGTTCTTACAAACCAGCTCTTTAACAGCTGAGAGCTTAGAAAACATGCCTAAGGCACAGGAGTTTCATGCGTGACACGCTATCTCTCTCGTGACGGCTTACGCAATGGGGACTAGTTTCCCAGCCGTTAAGTACTTCCTTAAGTGAGAATAAACCACAGTGTGAACTTTCTGTTTTGCATAGATCCAAGCATAGCCAGATGATGTTGGACACCTGTCCAACCATTATGGACAAGTTTGACGAGCATTATCTCTGACAGAAATGTTTGTTTTGTTGTGCAGATAAGTGTAGATAGAGGTATGCCATGGGTGGAGGCTCTCCAGAAGGTCCAAAATTTCAGCAACCCGGATGAAGGTTTCTACTTATCCCATAAAGTGAGTAGGCAAAAAAACACTCTTCTTTCCAAATTTGCATGTAGTTTCCTTTTAGTAACACAGGAAAGATGGTTCCTTGGAAGAACCTTCCTGTTCAAGGGTGAAGGAGGGTTCATGTGTAATTAGAGTTCTTCCTTAGATGTCTGACGTTGAACATGTTGGTGCCTGTCTCTTTTGCAGTTAAGAGGTAACTACCCATGCGTGCTGCTAGCTGTGCAGGGCCGGGAGCACAACATGATCATCTACAAACCAAACATTGGCAAGCAGGCCCAAATGGAAAGCCTTGATAAACTCAAACAAAAATACAACAAGGTGTGTTCAACCTCTTCACCATAGATGTAATAATCTCTAAATAATGATATAATTATAGGAAAAAGAGACCATCCTTAACGTGACACCTGTAGAGCTGCTGTGAAAAACCTCTCTGCTGCCATCTAGCGAGCATTATGGGTTTAAGTGATGTTTTCTCCCCTTGCTTAAGGTCACACCAGAGGAGGCACAGGATAGCTGGGAAAACCAGTTCACTTTCTCCTTCAGGAAATGTAGCCATGCTAACTGGTGAGAAAAGAGACTGTCCCAGTTTCTGACTTGGTACTAGCCAAACTGAGCTTGGAGAATCGAATGTTAATGCACGTTTTTTGCAGGAACGGGAGATGCAAGAAGATAGAGGAGGGTCAGGAGTGCTTAATGGGCACTCGGTTGCGTCAATACCACATGTTGTGCGGTGCTCTTCTGCGTGTGTGGAAGCGTGTGTCTGATGTGGTCGCTGATGTCACCAGCACCAGCATTCTACAAATTGTTCGCCTCAAGACCAAAGACAGCAACAAACAAGTTGGTGAGTTAACCTGTTGACCCTTCTTGAGGATTTACTAGAGCCCCTTTTACACAGCGCGGTGATCCCGGGAAATTGCCAGAACGTCTTCTGTGTGAACGCAAACCCGGGATTGTTACCTGGCATCGATGCCCGGTTAGGGACCTAGTAACATAGCCAGGATCAGTCCCGGAACGCGCGCTGTGTGAACAAAAGCCAGGACCAATGTCGTAACGGGTGTGTCATAGTGATGACGCTCGTGCCATCGCGCGACTCTCTTGCTCTTAGAAGAAAGTTTGTGTTCGTCATCAACAAAGAAAGGACGAACAAATGTCTGCAAACTGGAACGAAGCAGAGACCAGGAGCTCGTTCGTTCACAAGCTTTGTGGAACGGTATGCGCGTGTACGTTTTCGACGCGTACGTTACATCCTTACGTCATGTGTCTTTCCGGGATGTGTGTGAACGCACTCACAGATCCCGGCAAATCACTGGCAGTGTGAAATAAACCGAAATCAAACAATCCCGGGACAAATGCCTGGTCACATTATCCGTGTATTTTCCGGAATCTCTGTGTGAAAGGGGCTTAACTAGCAGATTGATAGTGAACTGATAATCGAAAGGTTGTAGGTTCTGACCCTGCAACAGTGTTGGGGTAGTTACTCAAAAAAAGTAATTAGTTACTAGTTACTTCTCTAAATTGTAATGAGATTACTTTACTAGTTACTGCGTTGGAAAAGTAACTTCACTACTTATTACTTTACTTTCCCGTTTCTTAATTTACCGTGTGGATAGGCTACATAGACAAACATCATAGCCTATCATCAGTTTTTGCCCTATCATCACTTTATTGTAAAAATGTATACAAAATGGCATGAAAGAACTATATCCCTGTCTGCACAAATAAATATGCCCCACTGTAAAATTCACAAACAACAGGATAAAGGAGGCTATGCTGGGGTCATTTTAAAACGGGGTTTAACACAGAAGTTTCAAAACACAGGCTGGGAGAATAAAACTCTTCTCCTGAGAACAAAACCAGCTTTTTATTCGACTCATAATTCAAAATGCATTTTTCTAAACCTGGGGGATTAATGGTCGACAGGGGAAGCATGTCTTCTACAATGAACCCTGCAACAATCTTGTTCATTTCGTTTTGTGTTATCCAAGACTTTCAAGCCTCGTTTTTACTCGATGCGTCCGTATCGAGCGGAAAGGTGCGCGCGGCAAACAGCGCACGCGAAGCCGCATCCAAAGATGAACGACAAGAAGCCGAATCTGCAACTAGCATGTAGCTTACATCTCCGCAGACGACAGCCAGTTTGCGCATCTAAATCAGTTATTTATGTTTACAAAATGAGCCTAAGATCCATGTTTTGTAAAATGTCCACGAAACTTAATGAAATGTTTAGTGAAATAAGAAAATAGAGATCGTTCATTTAGTTCTTTAGCCTATACATGTTTTTATATCCACATATTTTGTTCTAATCTCACAAGTAATAATCTTAGGGTTTACTATAGCCTACATTTTACACGCATATTTTACCACTAGACGGAACTTTCCACACAGGCAAACACGGCTTGGAAAGCGTGTTCCTTTAGTATAGTAAAGTAGTGTAGTTACCAATATTTTTAGTGTAATGCGTTACTTTACTTCGTTACCCAAAAAAGTAATATTGTTACTGTAATTCGTTACTTTGTAACTTGTTACCCCCAACACTGCCCTGCAAGGACACCATTTCAATCGTTCAAAGTAGGGATGCATCCGATATGACCATTTTGGCCGATACTCGATAACCGATAATTCTTTATATTTAAAAGCCGATAACCGATATTTTGTCCGGTAAATCTAAATCGAAATTTTTAGACAATTTTTGATTTTCCTCATTAAAAGCCAAGATACAAACACAATTATGATGTTCTTATATTAATGTTGTGTAGCCGATAAGACAGACTTGCGCTGCACATTTTGCACTTTAACTGGATTTTCCTGAAGTGATTTCAATTAAATTTCAAGCAATTTAAAAGCATCATGTTGAACAGTGCGCATCTAAAGTGCCTCAGCTGAAGGAAATAATACATTATTTATCTGCTTTTTTAGATATCGGCTAAATGTTCTTGTTGGGCCGATGACGATAACATTAAAAATGATCATATATCGGCCAGATACCGATAATGTGGCCGATATATCGTGCATTCCTAGTTCAAAGGAAGTCAGCATCTTGTAATCATTGTCCTTTCTTTCACCTAGGTCAGGGATGCAAACAGCGGCTTTTCGGCGCCTCCGCTTTTTCACGTCAGTTTGGGTGACTTGTGTGAATCGTGCAGATCCGAAGAGATTTTTGTGGGGGTGGGGGTGTCTGATTATAATTTCACCAACAATAATTCTGGATTACCAGAATTATTAGTAGAATGCGCGCAAGCGTAAACCACTAGTGTTTTTTCCACTAACTCCTGGCCTGATTGGAGGTAGCTATTCAATGGGCCGCTCGCGAGGATGGCATTGTGCGCGCTCACTATGCAGAAACGCGCCCGAGTGGATGGCAATCTGCGCGTGTATACTGTTTTTTGCCCTCGTGATCCTGTGCATGAGTTTTGAGACTAAATAAACGCCGTTGGGCCGTTCGCATTATGTTTTTGCACTCTCAAGTTCTCTATTTCAATGTAGGCGCGCGGCAAGTGCTCTCATTGACGCGATTTTTTCCAGGCGCAGCGAGATGAAAACTTCAACTTTTCAGAATGCCGCAAGCGCATCGCATTTCATGTGACAAGAACCAACCAAAATTGAAAGCTCAGTAAACATGAAGGATGTGGTGCGCCCAAACACTACCAGTGTTTTTTTTTTCTCCATAGCCTAAATAAATCTTGTTGCAGAGCTACAGAAAGCGTTTTTCTTTGTCGTTGTGTTATGTAGAGTGCAGTGCATGGATGCTTAGCAACGAAAGACGCCACAGGAAAATGGGACCGAATATTACTATTAATAATAAATATAAGCAAATGTGCATCAATATAAATGTCAAGTAATATTTTTTTGACTCATTCTTTTTATAAAAATGATTTAAAGGCTGAAATATAGGAGGTTTTTCTTTTTATAACACATTTTTTTGTAAAAAAAATGATTTAAAGGCTGAAATATGTGAGGTTTGTCTTTTTATAAAACCTTTTTTTTTTTGGTGTGAAAAATGATTTAAAGGCTGAAATATATTTACAATATGTGATTTAGGGGTGGGCCGGGGATGGTAGGGGTTGGTGGCAATGTAGTTTTATGCATATTTTCTGTGGGGCGAGGACTTCGATTACCTCTCTCTTTTTTGACCATACATGTGTTTGCATCCCTGCCTAGGTATAAAAATCCAGAGTCCTGCGTGTCAAAGGTGCGTCAGGAGTTGCTGAGGATGGACGCGGAGGTGAAGCGGCGACGCCTGAGAGAGAGGAGCAGAAAGAGCAAGAGCAGCGTCAGGCTGAGGAACAGCAGAGACTTTTAGTGCAGCGTCAGCAACAAGAGTTCTTGTTAAACTTCTTCCCCTCGTCTCTGCAAGCTCCCCCACCTAACAACTCCTTCACGCCGTTTCCTTCCCTGAAAACCCCCTTGGAGGAAATCCTGAGACCTGTCAGTTCACAGTACCTCTCCCTCCTCCCAAGTTAGCACTCAAACTGGACTGAGTGTAGACAACCTCACTGGGCCACCCGAACCTTCAGTGGATGACTTTAACATTGAAGCATTTATTCAGGAGCAGCAGCGTCAACAACCACAGCAGGAGAGTCAGTCCACACCGGAAAGCAGTACACCACGGGACACCGACCTGCTAGACATGATTCTGTCCTTGAACTCATTTATAACAACCCCTGAGCCAAAACGACCCTGCCTCTTCCACCTCAGATGCACCTTTGTCGGTACCCATGGTCTTGTCAAGTTCTTCAATGTCGCAATTCACTCCATCACCTTCTCAAGTCTCTCTCCCGCCTACAGACATGCTCCCGTTGCCGAACGGCCACTGCAGCTCTGAAGCCAATATAAACGTACGGGAGGTTTTGAACAGCATGCTGCAAAGTGGAACAGAACCACGCTACTCCGTCATTCAGTACCAACAACCAGAGTGAGAGCACTTCTTGTGGGGGTCTCCTGTAAACGCACACACTCAGGGCTGTAGTCTGACCACTGTCGGCACCACTGGCCTCGGATCCACAAGCATGAAATTCTGCTTCACAAGATGGGGGAAGTTCGGTGTTTGCTCTGTTCTCGAGTATGATCCCTACACATTTTGTCTTGCCAGAACGAGCCGAACCTGATAACTTCAGGATAGTTATCGAGGTGGTCATCCCATCCCAGAATTCATTTACCAAAAATTTTTCAAGTCAGAAAACTGACTTAAGGTTTGTATTGTACCACATCGTACAGCTCAAGTTCCTTAAGATTTTGCTTAGATGAACCCTCTGGAGAACCGCAGATGTATCATATCTTCAATATATATTTTAAATGCCTCAAAGATGTTCTTTAACAAAGGGGTCAACTGTCTTCAGAGTTACTAAAGGAGCTGTTTGTATGTTCCTCATGGAGCATTCTTGACTCTTCATGTAAGACGTGAGCAACTTGCATCATTTCTGTGGCCAAAGATTCAGTGTGGGCTCAGCTTGAAGTACAAACCTCACAAATGCAAGACCACACAGTTTAAGCTTTGTTTTGCATTGGACAATCATCAACTTTACGTTTCCGTGATGAACTTCTGTTAGACAAAACACTTTTCCTGAGGAGCAAGAGAACAGGCTACTGTCGAAATGTGCCTTTGGAACATACAGTGGAATGTAGACGTAAACGTGTCGTGTGCAGATGTTTGTGATGTATTTATTGCCTTTATTTATCAGGCCTTGCTGGTAGGAGAGCGTTACTACCTACAGATCACTCACCGTGAGCTGTGTCGAATGTTGGCAGAAAATGGTAACAATCTATTCGCGACTGATTGGTTGATCCCAAAAGGGCTTTAGTCACACTTAATGCCTGTAATAGTACAATCTTTTTGTGACTTCAGAGTTTGCTCCGAATGTAAAACGCATCCAGGGTACAGTCGAGAAAGGGCAATACAACTTTTATCTAGTTAAATTTAAGCCCTTTATTTAATAAGTTAATTAATTAAAAATGTTATGTTTTAAATCTTTGTAACGCCTATAAGAATCACTTGATTATTTGTATTTAATTTTAAAGGGACATGTTTTATACTGTTTTTATTTTGTTTTTGTGCAGACAGAAGACAAAATGTCAAAGCAAAATTTTAGTAGAGTGGATGGTTGAATATTTTTCAGTTTATCTTTATATAAATTATACATTTTTAAATATTTTCCCTGTAAAATTGAACTTAAGCCCAAATATTTAACGTAACATAGCTCTCTACGTGTTAAAACCACTTCATATTTTCCCAATGAACTTCATGAACAATTAGTTAAAAGATATATATCTTTAAATCCGAAAATTTTCCAAATGTCTGCTGTAAAATTCTTGTATGTAAAATCCTGTCAGTGATACAGATCAAATATTATTTATTTATTCTTTACTGCTTATCCTATGCACAAATTTATTATTTTATTCTTTTCATTAAGGGAAATTCTTTCAGCCACATTTGCACTTAAAACTGTTTGTGTGAAATTATTCATAGTTTCTCTCATCCAAATAGTTGTGACACACTCAGCGTTCAATTCCCATTATATTGAATGAAATTAATTGTTTCATAATATTTAGTGCATTCAGAGTTTTATCCTTACAAACTGATCCACTAGTCTCAGTGCCAACTGAGAAAGATGAACACAGGACTTATATTTCTGTTTTACGTTTAATAAAGCATCTTATGCAACAAAAGCACTATATGATGAGGCCATGAAAGATTTCAATTTAACCCTTTGTTACTAATTAGAAGATTGATGTGCTCTGTGTATGATTCTGCACTAAAACAGCATAAATGAGTGTGTGCGATCCAGTTCTGCATATGTTTGTTTGCTTTTGGCTTTCATGGGACTGTTCAATACTGTAAACATCTACATTATTGGCTTCCCTTTCATCAGATGACATTTGATGGAATTTATTGCTATGAGGAAAAAACATGCTACTGACTGTATGTATCTTGAACCGTTTTATTCCTGTGTCTTATTCGGTTATGGTTTTGTCATTTTCATAGGCCTATTTATAATTGATATCCAATTGTATATATTGTAAAAACAAAATGTGCCTTTTGACTGTTTCTTAAAGAAATTGTTTTCTACATGTACCTAAAGAGGAACATATTACAGTTCAACTTTATTAACAAAAACAAAAAAATAAAAAATAAAATGTTCAGATTCCTTTTTGTGTGTGTTGTGTTTGTGTTTTTGGTTAATTATTTAAAATGGTTATATTGTGTTAATTTTGTGAACTGAATTATATGCCAATATTAACATTTTAGATCTGCTGATAGAAAAGAAAAAACTAATTTACCTATTTTTTCACATTCGTGTTGCATTAAAGTCTAGACTTTTAGTGGTTGTACCTTCTTTAATTGTAATTTATTTAATATAAAAAAAGTTTTAGAAGACAAACTTTCCCTTTGAAAGTTTACTGGGGCCCCCTTGTGGTCACTGGTTGAGAACAATTGATCTAAGGTTATTCTAGGTTGCCTATTTCAAAGGATACAATCGTATTACCATCTGCAGTATTATGGTTTTACCATAGTACCAATGTAAAAAAAAAAATAATAATAACACTTAAACACCATCCATTATACCATTTGTAAGTGTCTAAATGTCATAATTAAAATTATATTGGTAACCATCATACTTGCCAGAACTGACCATAGTTTGGTTCAGTCATACGAAGATATTTTTCAAATAAAACTTGCCAAAGTAAATATATTAAAAAAGGTTCCTCATAGATTCAAGAAACTAGAAGAGTCAAGAAACCCGCAAATGCGGTTGTCACAATTAGTCCATTTAATTGTAGCCTGCTATTTTTACATAATATTATGTATAATATAAAATTATTATATATATATATATATATATATATATATATATATATATATATATATATATATATATATATATATATATATATATATATATATATATATATATATATATATATATATTTTGTAATCGTGTTTAGTTACACGGGAAAGTCCTTAGAGTTAATTTACTTACCGATAACTAGCTGTTAACCCATTTCAGTCAGCTGTGTGATTGTTGTAATACCGCGCGTTACCCACCGGGGGCGCTATAACGTAGGAGAAGAAAAGTGCACTAAAATGATAACAAAATATCTTCTCAGAAACATAAAGGCTAAGCAAATACAAGCAAGAAAAAATCAAAATTAAAAAATCCTAGCAAAACAGGTATTATGAGAGGTATACGAACGAATAAGCTCTTATTTTAAAAACGTCATCATGGAATTTCGACTAATGTAGGCTATTAAATGATGTATTCGACAACCAATGATTGTGAGGAAATGGAAAATAAGACCAATGCTGTAGTGTGTGGTGGTGTAGTACTAGTGGTACTACTTGATGACGAAACTGCCCAGCCCACATGTATTAAGCTCCTTCCCCATCCTACAGGTATGATCAGGTGCTGTATAGATACAAGGGAATATACCGAAACCTTATTTAAAAAACTGCAGGTGCCAGGCCTTGTGAGGCCTCCAATACGGAATTAACTGAGAATTTTAGTGTTCGTTTTTAAAGGGGACACATTGTAAAAGGTAGGCTACGTGTTTCTTCCTGCTCTGCTTTGTTGGTGTTTATCGATTGTTTCGCATTGGTCTGAGTCATGTTTCACGTTTTGCTGAAATGTAAGCTGTTTAACTGAAAGTTACGTCGAAACGGTGAATAATTATCGACATGTGTCATGCACGATTCTGAGTTTATTATAAATGTTATTTTTGGCTGTTTCTGTTCTGCTCCAATAGATGTTGTTTTCGTAAGTGTTGCCTGATTGTTTTTGCTAACAGACCCTTTTGAACATGTGTCTACAATTTTGCTTTTTTCTTTAGAGACTCAATTTTGTTTTTAGAAAACGACATCAAACTTGTTGACAGCTAAATATGAATGCTCTTTTGTCTCGTATGTGTCTCATTCAGATGGGAACCGTTGTTAGTTGTTATTAAGTCGATTCATAAACATATATTCCTCAATTCTAAACTTTATCTCTATGTTCCTAAAAATGTGTGATGTCCGATTCTTTTGAATCGGATCTTTTTATGAATTAACCCACTGAGCCACCTTTCGGAGCGACTCGTACGCGTAGCAAAATCAATAAAGATTCTCAGTCGACAGCTGACTGAACAGAACAGAGAATCGTCCGTCTATATCCGACTCGTAATTAACCAAGAACCGGTCAGAAACCTCACCTGAGTAAGATTTTTTGTTAAATTTGAACGAAGGATATGATTAATGGGCCTGAAACTAAGTCTAATAGCTATAAGTTTACATCATACCAGCGTTTGAAATGAAGCGGTTCTTCTGTTCGAAAGAACCGATTCGTGAGATCAATTGCAGCACTCAGCCTCATCTGGCTTAACTGGTTCTGTCACTCATTTGAGTCAATACGTTCTTTGTAGTTCTCGCTGTGGTTTCGAGAAACTGCGTTCCTATATATCCACATTTCTCTTCAGTGATGTTATTCTTAAGTCTGTGAGTCAAGGATAGGCTAGTTTTGAAAAGCCCCTTTGGGCTGTTTTTGTGTTGTAGAAGGCCCATAAATTCCGATAAACTGTATTCAATCCTTGTCATCGTATGAGTTTTTAAAGGACTATTTCTTAAACGTTTTAGCAATTATAGAATTTTGTTGTAGTTGTTGTTGTTGGTGGTGGTTATGCAAATATTAGGTATATATTTGTCATTTTGCTAACACTATGGGAACGTTAGCTGGATGTGTAGAGAACAAATGACCTATTCTTTGTTTCGTAATGTTCTTGTTATGAAGCAGAACAAATGTTAACCGTTGTGAAGAACTGGGCTGGACCACCAGTAAACCCATGGTCTCCTATTGTGAATGCGTTACTGTTTGAGGCGACACACCTTTACACAACACTGACATTTGTGCATTACTCCTGACACTTCCTGTCAAGAATAGTGTTGGCCTGAGGGTGTGAAATGATTCCAGTAATTTTGTTACTTCCTAAATTTATATTTGGTGTAACCACAGAGATAAAGTCCACCTCTTTTATGTGGGAATTCCAACTGTATTCTTCTAAACTTTGTTTTATTGTTGCTAAGATGTGAGAGTGGTTTTAGCACGCTGCCTATGTCGTTGCTAGGACGTATCTGGGATGTTTCTTTTGGATATTGTAGCCTCTAGATGTGGTTCAGCTCTCACCTTCAATGGAAGTCAGGGATTTTTGTCATATCGACAAAAATCTGGTGTGACTAAGGTTTAGAGAAATGTGTTTTTTGTACCTCATATGTCATGTACTTGACCTGTTTCCTGAGCTGACATTAATATAAAGAGTAAATTTAATAGAATTTGGATGTATAGTTTTTTTTTTATTGTGGACTGTGTTGTTGTTATTGTTAACTAATACTAAAACTATTAAAATAGACTATTAAAAAATTCTTTAGCAGGCACTTCCATTTGGTTCATTAGAGCTTGGGACTCCTTTAAGCAATATGTTATGGAATATCATATCCAACTTAGGCTACTTTATTTGACTATTTCAATTTTATTTAAAAATTGAATTATTTAATTTATTTAAAATTTGGGCTGTTCAAACGATTAATCGCTATTAATCGTTAATTAGTTTGTGTTTACATAATATATGTGGGTGCACTGTGTATAATTATTTTGTATTATGGCTGTGTAAACGATTAATCACATCCAAAATAAAAGTTTGTGTTTACATTATATATGTGTGTAGTATAATTGTTTTGTATTTATACATACACACATTTGTATGTATATATTTCAGAAAAATATGTTATTAATATGTCAAGTATTTATGTTTATGTATAATATTATTTTTTTATAAAATATATAAAGTATATACATGCAAATATTTCTTAAATATATACATGCATGTGTGTGTATTAATATATACAAAATAATTATACACACTACACACACATATATCATGTAAACAAACTTTTATTTTTGGATGCGTTATTAATCACGATTCATCTTTTCACAGCCCTATTTTGTAGATATAAATACACAAACATGCTTGTATATATTTAAGAAACATTTTCATGTATATAACTGTATATAGAAATATATATATAATTTAAATTATATATAAATATTTTATATATAAATAATATTTTTTTCTTAAATATACATGCATGTGTGTATATATATATATATATACATGCATGTGTGTGTATTTGTATGTATATATATACCGTGTATATATATATATATATATATATATATATATATATATATATATATATATATATATATATATATATATAAAATAATTATACACAGTGCACCCACATATATTATGTAAACACAAACTTTTATTTTGGATGCGATTAATCAACATTAATCGTTTGACAGCCCTAATTAAAATATATCAAAGCTAAATAAAACCTATTAAAATGTCAGTATACATGTCAAAATGACTAAAATTAAAATGAAAACTGAAAATAAAAGCTAATTCAATAGTAATAAATACTGATAATAGTACATAAATAATAGTGAAATAGGCATTTCTATAGTGCTCGCCACTGACCCACATGCTAAAGTTCAATACTTGCCGTTTGTCTTCATGTTCAAGGCCAATATATGCAGAAACATTCTCTGGGCCAGTGTGCATATTAAACATTAACAGACTGAGGTAATGATTGCCAGTGTAACCAAAGTGCTGTGCAAATCAACGTCCTTCAGGAACTCGCTTCAAGAGAAAAAAAGAGCTAAAAGTTGTGTTTTCTCAGACTCAAAGATTAAAGACATTTAAGGGAGAAAGACATTTTTAAAACCTGGATAAAGAATTGTATCTTCAAATCTTTAAACACATCTTTCATCCATCGTTTAGTCTTCATAAGGTGGCATCACCTCAGTGAATGGAGACCTTCCCAGCTAATATCCCAGTTCCTCCTTAATACCTTGAGGAAACATTAAGATCAGAAAGTACCAAAGGATTTGTATAGTGGGCGGAGCTTTCCATGGGCTCAGGTGGGGGTTCATAATGTACACAGTTTGTTTAGTTTTTTTCTTCATTATTACCATATAGGCTACTTCCTATGGGGACAACTCATCATGAACATCTTTAAAAATAGAGATATTATGTTTAAACAGATATTTTGTATGGTTTACGTTCCCATTCTATGTGTTTAGTTTAGTCTTGAAAATGGAAGTGAGATTTAAAGGGACGGTAAGTCCATTAAGTATCTAGTTGTTTATTCTAGTAGTTGAATGCTTAACATGAGCTGTCTTAAGTTTACTAAACAGCGTGATGTGTCATCTGAGCCGTCTAATGACAACAGAGATGGGACTGTAAATACTGACTTGCACCTGTTTGACTTGAGTGTGTTGCCTTTAAAAATAGCCTATATTACATGCTTTAAATTGGTAAATGGTGTACGTATTTGTATAATTGCAAAAGTCACATGCTTTGCTCCAGGGCATGGTTGTGATTTCAGTGATTTTCTTGTTGCTTACTGCTGCTATATTAACCTGTGACCCCCGGATAGAGTAAATCGCACAAAAATATCCCATAATTTATTCACCTCAAGCCATCCTGTAAAATGATATGATCAATAAGTTATTATTATGTCCAACAAGGATGGTTATAATAATGTTATGTTTTAACAAGGATGTTTAAGTCATTTACACTTAAATTACATTAAACTGACAAGTTAATTGTACTTAAATTTAAAGGTTTTGTTCACTTTTAAAAAAACTTTTGCTGATAATTTACTCACCCCAATGTCATCCAAGATATCCATGTTTTTCTTTCTTCAGTTGAAAAGAAATTAAGGTTTTTGATGAAAACATTCAGGATTTTCTCCATATAATGGACTTCATTGGGGACCAAAACGGTTCAAGGTCCAAAAGAGAGTTTCAGTGCAGCTTCAAAGGGCTTTAAACATGACACCAGACCGATGAATAAATGTCTTATCTAGCGCAAACAATTGGTCATTTAAATAAAAATAAAAAAGTTTAAGTTTTATAAGCACAAATGCAAATGCACAAATGCAGAACAGAGCAAGGCGAACTTTTTTTTGCTTATAAAACTTAAACTTTTTTATTTTTATTTAAATGACCGATTGTTTCGCTAGATAAGACCCTTAATCATCTGTCTGGTGTCGTTTAAAGCCCTTTGAAGCTGCACTGAAACTCTCATTTGGACCTTGAACCCTTTGGTTCCCATTGAAGTCCATTATATGGAGAAAAATCCTGGACTGTTTTCATCAAAAACCTTAATTTCTTTTCGACTGAAGAAAGAAAGACATGGACATCTTGGATGATATATGGGGTGAGTAAATTATCAGCAAAAGTTTTTTTTAAAGTGAACTACTCCTTTAAGGCAGCAACTTTTATTTTTTTTATTTTTTATTATTATTTTTTTTTTACAGTGTACATGACTTACTTCTTTCAGCCAAACACAATCGCAGTTATAATAAAAATATTAGGGCTCTTCCAAGCTTTGTAATGGAAGTGAATAGTACGGACTTTTTTTACGCCCAAAAAAGCGCATACATCCATTATAAAAGAAGGCCTTCTGAAGGATTTTTGGAAAAAAAAAAAAAAAAACTTTATAAACTTAACTGTAATTTCCGGGGACGTCAAGTTCAATAGAGGTAGCCTATTACATAGTCTGCCATTCACTCTTATAAAGCTTGAAAGAGCCAGGAGGGTGAGTAAATTATGGGATCATTTTCATTTTGAGGAGAACTAACCCACACACAAATGACATTTCTGCGATCATTTACTCTCCTAAATTTTAAACTTGTATGATTTTTCTTTTTCTGTGGAACCCAAAAGGAGATATTTTGAGGAATGTCCTGGCTGCTCTTTTCAGTATAATTAAAGTGAAGGGGTCTGGGAGCTGTCGAGCTCCAAAATGATGAAAAAGCTTCATAAAAGTGGTCCATATGATTTGAGTATTGTGCTTGTTTGGTTAATGCTAGTTCACATGAATTAAGGGAGTCTGGTGACCCTTTCACGTTGTGTCTGTGGGGCTTTAGAGGTGGAAAGCAGTGATGTATTGATAATCATAAACTACAGCATAGTCAGCAGTATGTTAAAACAGGTGTAAGAACACCAGACTGTAAGAGTCTAACATGAAGGGAGTTCCCTAGAAAAGGGCAGTGCTGATATTTGCATCCCTGGTTTCATCAGTATTGAGCAACTTCCTTTTTGACCATCATTGTCATCAACAACAGTCATGGTTCCATGATGTTTCATATCAGAAATCTACGCAATTTCAAGCTATTTTGTGGAAGCTGTGATACATTTGTTCCATTAGATCAGCTTTGCGAACACAGACTCTCTCTCTGACCTTTGCAGCCAATAAAAACATGGGAAGCATTCCAGGAATTCTCTAGTCCAATAGAAACTGCTCAAAGTATGTCATGAAGATGGTTGCAGCAGGTCGTTGTTAAGCGACACGTTTGGCTTCAAACCAATGTGAACAAGTACAAATAATTCATTGTGAGTGATTCAGACCTTTTTTATTTACAATACATATTATCTTGCATCAACCGTACTAATTATGAACTTTAGAATTGGGTTTGCCCTTAAAACCCTCTCTTGTACTGATAATATCTTGACTCGTCGTCAATGTTCAGTTTCACTCAACGAATGTGCTGCGAGACGCGTGTTGTGAGCCGTTGACGAGGAAGTGTCGGGTATCAGTGTTGTCACGCGCTGGCTCCGCCCCTTGTACCTGTATGGCAGGAATTCAGCAGGTGCGAGCATGTTCAGCTAGAGCCAGAGCTGACAAACAACAGCCGAGCGAGGCCCTCAAAAACTGTCACTGTTCGTCTCAACCGGTTTCCTTTGGTGGTTTGTACACGTTCTGATATCTTCTTATTGTTTGGTTTACGTTGCGCTAATAAACGTAACCGCTTTATCGTTTCAGAAAACAGACATGGAGGAGATGACGATATGGGAGCAGCACACGGTCACGTTAACGAAAGTAAGTTGCGGATCGAGGGAAGCCACACCTTATCTGGCTGTGTACAGGTGTGTCTGAGAACGTGAAACCAGGTTTACAGTTTCCCAAACAATTGAAAGTCGAGGCGGATTAAAAGTTTTGTGAACATGAGGAGGTTTTTTTTTCACCTGTCACTGGGACGCACCCGAACTTTTGGAATGTCAAGTAGTTTGGGGTCATGTGGTGCATTTCATCATAGAAATAACATTGCCTTTATTCCTTAATTTAAAGATTTGTTTTTGTTTGTTTATCATTTTTATTTTATTTGTTAATATTTTTTTTGTTTGCTCTATTCTCATTTTATCAATTTGTTTTATCTTTTTCTTTTGTCTTCCATGTTTTTTTTTATATATTTTTGTTCTTTTGCTCTTTTTGTTTGTTTTTATTGGTGAAATTTGTTCTTTTGCTCTTTTTTTGTTTTTTATTGGTAAAATTTGTTCTTTTGCTCTTTTTGTGTTTTTTATTGGTAAAATTTGTTCTTTTGCTCTTTTTTTGTTTTTATTGGTAAAATTTGTTCTTTTGCTCTTTTTGTTTGTTTTTATTGGTGATATTTGTTATTTTGCTCTTATTGGTAAAATTTGTTCTTTTGCTCTTTTTGTTTGTTTTTATTGGTGAAATTTGTTCTTTTGCTCTTTTTTATTGGTAAAATTTGTTCTTTTGCTCTTTGTTTTTTTTATTGGTGAAATTTGTTCTTTTTGCTCTTTTTATTTGGTTTTTATCAGTGAAATTTGTTCTTTTGCTATTTTTGTTTGTTTTTATCTGAGAAAATTAGTTATTTGGCTCTTTGTTTGTTTTTATCTGGTAAAATTAGTTTGTTTGCTCTTTGTTTGTTTTTTATTGGTAAAATTTGTTCTTTTGCTCTTTCTTTGTTTTTATTGGTAAAATTAGTTATTTTGCTATTTTTATTAGTTTTTATTGGTAAAATTTGTTCATTTGCTCTTTTATCTGTTTTTATTGGTAAAATTTGTTCTTTTGCTCTTTGTTTTTTATTGGTCAAAATTGTTCTTTTGCTCTTTATTTGTTTTTTATTGGTAAAATTTGTTCTTTTGCTATTTTTGTTTGTTTGTTTCTTTTGCTCTTTCGTTCTTTCTCTTGCTCTATCTTTTGTTCTTTCGTTCGTTCTTTCCTTTGCTGTTTCTGTCTTTCTTTTGCTCTCTCTCTTTCTTCTCTTTTGCTGTTCCTTTCTCTTTTTTTCTTTTTTTTTTGTCAATATCCTATTTTCTTTCATTCTTACATTTTTCTAAATTTTTGTTTGTTCTTTCATTCTTTTTTTCGTTTGCTCGATCATTCATTCTTTTGTTTGTTCATTCTTTCGTTCACAGGATTCCAAGGTCGGCTTCGGTTTTGCGGTCTCAGGTGGGCTAGACAAGCCCAACCCAGTAAACGGGGACACGGCAGTGGTGGTCTCTGATGTGCTTCCCAGCGGCCCCGCCATGGGCCGTCTTCAGTGAGTCCACTTCTCCTGCATTCAGACCCACTCTACTTCCTCAAACACATCCTGTGTAATCCTGTCAGACCTGTCAAGGCTGTGTACAAGATGGAAAAACCAACATACTCAAAACATTTGGCAGATGATTTTTTGTGATAGAGACTCACATGATTTATCGTCCACAGCACACGAGATCAGATAGCTATGGTGAATGGTGTTTCCATGGACAATGTCACCTCACACTACACTATTCAAAATCTGAGGAAATGTGGGAAATTGGCTAACATTGTAAGTAAGAATATTCCAAAAACATTGCCAATGCAAATATCTAGGTAACATTTTTGCGGTTTGAAAACAATTCTTGTTTTGTTTTTATTTTGTAGACCGTGAAGAGGCCACGCACAATTCAGGTCCCCGTGAGCAACAGACCGACTCTGTTCTGCCTCACAATCCAACATACTAGATGAAGACGCACCTCGGAACAGAGGTCAGCGTGAACACTGACACCAGCCGTAACCGACGAACTCGAAGCGCTGACACCTGACCGCAACGGTCATGACCTCCCCATCATGTCCGGCTTCAAGAGGCTACCCAGTCAGGATTTTCAAAACAAACCCATCAGAACAACCCTGATCAAGAAAAAACCCACAGATGGTCAGAATCTCATTGCTTTGAATTGTGGTATCCTTATGGTTCTTGCCAAGATTTCAACATGTTTCTCTCTGCAGAGTACGGGATGAAGCTGGGGAGCCAGATTTTCATCAAACACATGACTCCCACCGGTCTGGCTGCCAAAGAGGGCTCCCTTCAGGAAGGAGATCTTGTTTTAAAGGTGAGGAGCAGGTTCTTTACGAACCGTTCTTTCGCATTTAGATGTTGTGTAACCTATTTAAAACTTCTTGTATAGATTAACGGCATGACGACAGAAAATCTGTCCCTGCTGGAGACCAAGCACCTAGTGGAGAAGTCTAGAGGTAAACTGACCATGTTGGTGTTGAGGGACGACAGAAAGTTCCTGGTCAGCATTCCTGAAGTGGAGGACAGTCCTCAGAACAGCGCCGACGAAAGGAGGGAAGACAGTAGCTCCGAAGCTGGAGGGTGAGAGTCAATGTTTTTACAGCAGATCTCTGTTTTTTGGAGTGTTGATCCTGACTTTCAATTTCTGCTTGAAGAAATCTCAGACCTGGATTCTGACAACCCCACAAATCGAAAATCCCGTCCAAGAGAACGACGTTCTCGAAGGTGAACACCTCAACTCTGACCTGATTCTCTGCCTCTTTTAGTTCAATGATCTTTGCACTAACAGAACTCATTGATCCACAGAAGTCGTGCCAATCCTGTGTCTAAACCACGCGAATCTCCCCTTCGCGCTCTCACGAGACGCCCGCCCAGTTCATCCCCCCTCGCAGAGGTGAGCCTTAATGGGTCTCATTTATGAAACGCAAGTTAAATTTAAGTCATGGCCAAGAGGTTTTGACCCATAGTTGTTTATGCAATTTGCTGACTGATGCTTTGGCCTTGTGCAGTTCCCTCTGAGTCTGAATTGGACCGAAGCAACTCACCTCTCACCTGTCAAGACACGACACTCTGGATAACAGAGACCGATACAAGTAAACATAGCTTCATGTGTATATTGAGTTATATTAATGTCTTGTTTTTCATTTGTTTTGGGTTGCACTTTATTTTACAGTACGTGCACTTCTGTGTACTTGCCTAAGAAAGCACTGGGTTATAGAAAGTAACTACATGGGTTAAGATTAGGTGTAGGTTCAGGGTTAGTACATGTTTATTAACCAGTTATTGTAATTACTTTAATAAGTATATAGTATGTACATGGGGAACAGGACTGTCAAATAAAGTGCTACTTTGTTTTTGTTTTTCCATAAATTGTGATGAAACTGAACTAATAAATGGCTTATAAAAGTATTTTATATTTTGTGTTTGTTTGTTTGTTTGTTTTTCTTTATTCTTTATTTTTTCTCTGTCTATAGGCTTTTTTTGTATTTCGTTTTTTCTGTTTTGATTGTTTTTTTGTTATATAGATGCATGGATAACATGTTACTTATTTATTTTGTGTTGCTTTTGTCTGGATTTTTTTCCCTTTTTTGCTTATTTAATTTTTTTATTGTTTAGGTTTTTTTCTGTTTGGGTTGCTTTTAGTTTCTTTGTTTATTATTTTGTTTTGCGTATTTATTTTTTGTCTGTGGGTGTGTTTTCGTTTTGCAATCGCTGTTTCATCATACTACTGTTTGTTTTGGTGAGTATGCAAGGGTCACATGTTTGTCTGTTTCAGGGTTCTCTCAGGGATCTCCACATTGCCAAACCCTCTGAGCTCTACCCCGTCACCCAGAGCTGGAACCCCTCCACTGCCTCACGAACCACGCAGAGGTCTGCCTCTAAATGCAATTTTACCCGTATTATTTATAAACCAGCTCTGGAATCAAATACTTCACTGAATGATTCAGTAAATGATATATACTAGGGCTGTCAAACGATTAATCGCAATTATTTGCATCCAAAATAAAGTTGTGTTTAAATAATATATGTGGGTGCACTGTGTATAATTTATATATATATAAATACACACACATGCTTGTATATATTTCAGAAATATTGTAAATATGTAGAAATATGTATATGCTATATATATATATATATATATATATATATATTTTTATATATATAAATATATATATTTTATATATATATATATATATATATATATATATATATATATATATATATACAAACTAATTATACACAGTGCACCCATATATATTTATGTAAACACAAACTCTTATTTTGGATGCGATTAATCGCGATTAATCGTTCGTCAGCCCTAATATATACAAACCTTGTTGACAATTAAATATCTGTAGTTTAATGTTTGTTTTGTGTTACCAGCTGTTTCTGAGTCAGATTCAGATCAGGAGCGCCTCTCCGCCCTGAGACGTGAGAGTCCCAGACCTGAAAATAACTCCAGATACAAGTATGAGTCCACACCAAATGCAAATACAATGTTACATCTTGTGCACATTTTCTGTATAGACGAGCCGTTGAATTGTCTGAAAGACCATCTTAAAGGTTTGATTCACCCGAAAGTGAAAATTCTGTCATTATTCGTCATCCTCATATCTTTCCAAACCTAAAAGACTATTGGTTCATCTTCGGGAACACAAATGAAGATCTTTTTGATCAAATCTTCTGTCCCTTCCATTGACAGTCTACACAACTACCACTTTGACGCTTTAAAAGTTCACAAAGAGATCATAAAATGAATCTATATGAATTGAGCGGTTTAGTCCAAATTTTCTAGAGACTCAAATTGAGTCTCACAGATTGAATTTAGGCTTGAGGATGATTGAGTAATGACAGAATTAAAATTTTTGGGTGAACTATCCCTTTAAAGGGGTGGTAAAGTATGATTTCACTTTTCTAACTTAAGTTAGTGTGTAATGTTGCTGTTTGAGCACAAACAACATTATCAATAGTAACAATGCTCAAAGTTCAAAGCAAAGGAAGATATTTGCTTTTAAATAAAAGGACTACAACAAACCGCTGAGTGGGGACTACACAACATTCCTCCCGGATTAGTGACATCACCAACCCTAAAATGTACATAAACCCCGCCCCCAGGAACACGCAGTCCATGTTGAGAAGAGGAAGAGTGGTTGTATGAGAGTCTTGTGAGTCAGCTCAAACTGTTAGCATCCATCTTTTCACATGCAAATAGGAAGTCACTCTGTGTGCATCTCACAACAGTTCCTATATGAGTGATTTAGCCTATAGATTACATGACAGAATATGCTAATTGAAGATAGTTAACTCCACATCAGCAACATAAATTCATCAACTAACCATTCAGAGACGTCCTGTTGCATTCTACATGTTGTCACTTCTTGAGTCTCTCCATCTTTGACTGACAAAATCAGAGTGTGAGGAAATCGCAGCTGCTAACACACACAAGCTCTTGAAACCCCGCCCTCTGCAGCATTTAATTTGCATTTAAAGGGCCAGGCACAAAACGGTGCGTTTTTGCAAACCCTCAAAAAGTGACAACTTTAACATGCTATATCAAAATATCTGTGGGTTATTGTGTGCTAAAACTCTGGGGACATCAGAGATTTATTTTACATCTTGTGAAAATGGCATTCTACCACCCCTTTAAGGATGGTTGTAAACAGAGAGAACCTGTTCTAATCCCCATCATGTCCCATTCTTGAAAAGTGACCAGGTCTGAATGACGTTCTCAAAGTTAACGGTTCGAGAACATGCACCGAGCACACTTTTTCACTTGAAAAGGTTTTCAATAATGTATCTAGAAATATGTCCATTGCCTCTTCTCTTTCTCCCAGGGTGCTTCCCGATCTCCCCTCCTCCAGGAATGAAGTCTTCCTCTCTCAGCATGTCTCAGGATTTACCCCGCCGCATGGCCTCCCCTTACAGGCCTCCACCCAGAGGTGATTTTTTTTTCACTTCATTTTCAGTTCTGGATGTCATTTTAACAGACTAACTCAACAGCATGTCTTTTCCATACAGCTGCATCAGAGTCCGAATCGGACGATAGTACCGGACCTCGCAGACAGGGGACGCCAGCCAGCCAAGAGTCCCGCAATAGATACAGGTACACATGAGGGACGCCTCACTGCCACTTTTAACGCAACTCGCACCGGACTCTTTCCTGTACACGACGAGACAAAAAGTTCATTTTGTTGTTTTTCATTTATTTGCTTTATTTTTTTGTGTGTGTTGCATTATGTTGCTTGTATGCATTCATGTATTTTTCTTTCATTGTGATATATGAAAATGTGATGTGTGATCTTTTAAAATAAAAGACATCCAATCAACCTGAGTTTTCTCCTGTACTATGTTAATTTGTGGCTCTTGAAAAGGAAATATTGCTCCTAAGACCTCTGTATCCAACATCTGAATTTATAAGTATACAATCAAATTATCCACATAATACAACACACTGCATTTATACACACATTATGTAAGATTATGTAACAACCAGTGGTGTAATGGAGATAGAAGCATCATAGATGTGATCTTTTTTATACGTTTAGTTTAGTACGTTCTGCCAGTCCATATGAATCATTGATTTTTGGGACTTATAAATGACCCTATAATCAGTTATGGTAGCGGATAGTCCACCCCTTTCAATGTGAGAGAGAGACCCCCAGAAACCCTGAGGTGAATATCTCCCTCAATGATTTCACATTAGTTCCCACTCTCCTCATGTACAAGCATCATTTAGTATCCCCTCATCCTCCTTTTTTTTCCTCTCACTCTCCCATCTGCCCTCTTTCTCTTGCAGGGCGACCCCAGAGGTCACGGCAGTCCCTGTAATGGAACCCCCAAAATGGGCAAGACCCTCAACGCCTGTACAGAGAGGTACGAGCAAAATCATGTAGGGAATATTTGAGGTTAAATTAAAAAAAAAATGCCATGAAAATAGTTTTTCTTAATACTTGGAAAAATATTTTGTGATTTAAATGAAATATTACACATTATTTTATAAATATTAAAGTTTACATTGCTGTAAGTTCTGTAATTATGCATGATTATTTACAAATTAATTTTCCATAATATATAAATAATAAATATTGATGGCATTAATATTGTAACTACAAAAAAATATATATGTATGCTTAGAAAAATATTTATGTGATTTCATTGAAATATTACACATTTTTTTCTAAATATTAAAGTTTACATTGCTGTAAGTTCTGTAATTACTCAATTATTTACACATTAATTTTACATAATATATAAATAATGAATATTGATGGCATTAATATTGTAACTACAAAAAAATGTGTTGTTATGCTTAGAAAAATATTTTGTCATTAAAATGAAATATTACACATTTTCTAAATATTAAAGTTTACATTTCTGTAAGTTCTGTAATTGCACATAATTATTTACACATTCATTTTCCATAATGTATAAATAATAAATATTGTAACTACAAAAAATAAATGTTTTAATGTGTACACTATTACACATTATTTTCCAAACATGAATGTGTAAATTATTGTACATTTTGTAATTGCATATTAATATTTACCAATAAATGTTCCGTAATATATTAATATTATATATTGATGACATTAATATTTTTTACCTTGTCCCTCAAAATATTTTTAGATATTAATGTGTATATATTAAACATGAAATATGTCAATATCCATGTGTACATTATTTTTAAACATTTTGTAATCGTTCATGCACATTTCACATGATATGATGTATAAATACTGTGAAACTGTGAAAAGTTTTTTTTATACATTTAATAAATTATTTAAATATTTAAATGTAAATTATTACACATTATTTTCTAAATATTAATGTGAAAATTACTGTAAATTCTGTAATTACATTCATATTTGCACGTTTTTTCTGAAATATCAATATTATATATTGATGGCATTAAATTATTTTTTCTGTCATTTCTTTGTTCCTCAATGTTAAGTTTAAATATTGATGTGTAAATATTAAATATTTAAATATCCATGTGTAAATGATTGATATTTAAATATTCAGTGTGCAAATTCAGTAATTGTTCATACACGTTTCACATTAATATTTACACATACATTTCATAAAATATAAATAATGACATTTTTTGTAAGTATGAAAGATATTTTTTAAATTAATGTATATATTTAAATACTGATGTGTATGAAATCTCATTTTTCATTCACATTACAAACTATTTACACATTAATTTTTCATACAAGTCATATGAAGTATTTTTGTTAAGTGATATGTCATTAGCTATTACACCCTTTGCATTTTAAATTCACACCATTCGAAGTGATTATCAACTCTTAATGATCTTCAAATTTACTTTTTTTTTTAGCTCCTTTCAGAATCCGAGTCAGATGCAAGTTACAACACTCCTCCGAGATCACAGTCTCCAGTCAGTAAAAACTTGAGAATCAGACAAGGGTAAGAGTATACTAATGCTATTTTATTTGTGTTGGATTATTATTCTGCATATAAAGGTGACGGGCTATATTGGTTATTGTTTCGTCTAGGGCTGAAATGCAAGTGCCAATCATCAACAACCGACAAGATCCCCCACTCAGATCCGCTCCTGCTAGACCACCACCCGAATGTATGTCTGAGTAGTCATTAGAAAGATGTCATTCATATTGCCATATGAATGAATGTACATATTTCTTTGGCCTTTGTAATGTTGTTTTGGTTGATTCGCCAGATTCCTCTGAATCCAAAAGGGCCCCGTCACCTCTCAGGAGATCAGACAGTCCCAGCCACAACAGCGATCACAGGTTCAGAACGCCTCCTATGATCTATATTTGTCTAATCCACACTTAAGATAGCAGATTATGTCATAGTGAAGGTCAGCAAACACTTTGGTTGCAACCAAACAATTCCTCCAGACATCGTATGCGGCCATAGTCGCTTATTGTGTGAATGTGAATATCGACTCTCTCTTCCAGTTTCCCACATGCTAATGGCACTCTCCGCTCCCAACATATCCATTCCCAGCCACACCACGTTGAAATGTGAGTACCATTAGTCCAAAAGCATACCCATAATACATTGCAACTTATTGAGTGACTGTCGGGTATTAAATTGTAACTGTTTAATCTCAGCGAAACCTGTCCAGGAGCCACTTTATTCACTTCCACCAGACGCAGTGCCAACACCAAATGTGGGGTGAGAAATTTAGTTGTAGTTTTTTTTTTTTTTTGTATGCAGATCAAGAGACGAGACATATTTCACTCCAAAATTAAATTGGGAAAGAATTAATATTTGACAAACTTATTTTTGTACCTTTTTTTTACATTTTCTTCACAACAACATTTAAAGCATAAATAAGCAGAAAAACAAAACAACAATTTTTACAATGATGTATAAATGCGTTATTTATATTTAATTGATTATATGTATTGTATTAAATATTTTATATATAAATATTATTACAAGTTTTTTTATTTATAATTCATATAAAATAAGCATAAATGAAACATTTCATCAAATATTACTTTATATGGTGTAAAGAGACACTTAAATTTTAAATATTTTAATCGTTTATATTTATAATTTAGGCATTAAAAATTATAAACATGATGTACATTCATATTTACATTCCTTTATTATTTTAATAATATTCATGTTTATAATTAAATACAATTTGAATACGCATTAATGATTTAAATTATAAAATATTAATTATTTAAAATTATTTTTATAATATAAAATATTTACATTTAATTCATTATATTTTGTTTTTAATATGTATAATTAATTTAAATAAGCATGAATTAAAGAGAGTTCAAATCGTATGTATTTACATTATGCTAATGTTTTATTTGTATTTACATTTAAAGCTACACTGTGTAACTCTTTTAGTTTATTCTTAGCTAAAAACACTTAGTTCTTTCAAAAATATATGTGCTCATTAATGTATATTTAATTCGTTCGAGTAATAAAAGTATTCTCGTGAGTGTATAATATGCCATTGAAAATACATACGGGTAAGGGGTTCTAATGTCGGTCGCCGATGTTGCCCCTCCATCTTGAAAGTACATTAGCCAAAGAGGGACATACCCGTTAATTCAGAGCTTCGCCTTCGCGTTTACGTTTGAGTTAACACTCATGGAAGCAAGGTCGAACTGGAAGCCATGTTAATCTTGGACTACATTGGCCACCGTAGGAGTTAAAACGAAATCGGAATTGAGAGGAACAGTAACTAATATTCACTGGATGGTCATACCTTTTAGTGTAGCTTTAAGTTTAATAATGGTTTTTTTTTTTGTTGTTGTTTTTTCCATATCAGGTACAGCTCGGACCGTAACCACGTCAGCTTTGTGAAGGAGGGCAACGTTGGGTTGAGGCTAGTGGGAGGAAATGATGTCGGCATCTTTGTTGGTGGTGTCCAGCCCAACAGTCCAGCCCAGAGGCAAGGCATGACAGAGGGTGATCAGATACTGGAGGTAGGACCAAAGAACCATGTACACACATGATCATACCTTTCAGCTATATTCTCCATTCTTCAAGAGTCTCTGTTATTTTGGTAGGTAAACGTGTAGACTTTAACCAATTCACTAGAGAGGAGGCAGCTATGTACCTCATGAACATCCACGCTGGGGAGCGAATCGATATTCGGACTCAGAACAAAATGGACAGTGAGTGCCTTCATGTCACTTGTGAGCCAATCCTTTGCAGTATTCCAAACAAAAAAGTCATATTAGAGAAGTGAAATGGATTACAAATGCCATTTCAAAGTTAATTTCTGCTATTGCCCTCTTAGTCTACAGGAAGATTTTGAAGTCCAGCCTCGGTGACTCTTCTACATTCGCACACACTTTGACCATGTGGCTAAGAGCAGTGTCGGCTTCAGCTTTACCAGAGGTGAGGTGTTCAGAGTGGTGGACACTATGTATCGTGGAAAGCTGGGAAACTGGCTAGCTGTGCGCATGGGCAATGATCTACACGAACTGGACAAAGGCACCATTCCTAACCTGACCAGGTTTGTTAAATTGGTACTTTTCTTTCATCCATAAATATGGTTAGTTTGCCTGTTAAGGGATTTGTTCACTTTTGCTGATAATTTACTCACCCCCATGTCATTCAAGATGTCCATGTCTTTCTTTCTTCAGTCGAAAAGAAATTAAGGTTTTTGATGAAAACATTCCAGGATTTTCTCCAATAATAAACTTCAATGGAGAACCAAACGGGTTCAAGGTTCAAATGAGAGTTTTAGTGCAGCTTCAAAGGGCTTTAGACGACACCAGACGATGAATAAGGGTCTTATCTAGCGAAGCGATTGTGTCTCGAAACGCCCTACGCCGTTTAAAGCCCTTTGAAGCTGCACTGAAACTCTCATTTGGACCTTGAACCGTTTGGTTCCCAATGAAGTCAATTATATGTAGAAAATCCTGGAATTTTTCATCGGAAAACATTCATTTCTTTTCGACTGAAGAAGGAAAGACGTGGACATCTTGGATGACATGGGGTGAGTAAATTATTATACTACTCCTTTAAGTATGTTACATTATAGTTGCTAAATGTACTGATTCTCTCATTTTAGGGCTGAAACTCTGGCCAGTTTGGAGCAGCAACAGAGAATAAGTGCGGCAGAGCGCCAAGCCTCCGGCCCCAGAGCCGAATTCTGGAAGCTACGGGGCTTAAGAGGGGCCAAAAAGAATACCAGAAGAACCACGCGATGACCTCCTACAGTTGACGATTCAGGGCAAATTTCCAGCATATGAGAAGGTCCTGCTCAGAGAAGGTTAGTGTCTTGTTTCGTTTTTTTATTAAACTGTTTTTTTAATGTCATGTACCAACAGTGATAGTGGACTATTCCTAATGGAATAAAATGTGTTTGTTTGGTCATATGCAGCCAATTTCAAACGACCAATTGTCATTTTGGGTCCTCTGAATGACATTGCAAATGAGAAGCTGGCCCGAGAGTTGCCTGATGAGTTTGAAGTTGCAGGTATGAAAAATTGGATTAGGGTTTGTGAGAATTTTTCAGTTAAAATGTCTTCACTGTCAAATATTGAATGTTTCCATTTTATTGGCTTGTAGAAATGGTTCCCAGGAGTGGAAGTGATAGCTGCATCCAGTGTCATAAAACTTGACACAGTTAGGCGGATAGCAGAGCTGGTAACCTTTTCTTATTATATAGAATTAATGCTGTCATTATTAAGCCCTCAACCAAAACGCCAACACAGTGTCTTGTTTTCACTTGCAGGAAAAGCATCCCCTGCTAGATATTACACCAACTGCAGTAGAAGATTGAATTACATCCAATACCATCCCATGGTGCTCTTCTTGGATCCTCAGTAGTCGGAAGGATGTGAAGGCCATGAGGCAAAAATACATGCCAGGCTCCAACAAGAGCTCTTCGTCGTCTGACGCTCAGGCCTTAAAGCTAAGGAAACACTATAGCCATCTATTTTCTGGTAAAGCCTGTCTTCAAAGTTCATATTCTCTGCTTAAATCATTTTCTGAAACGCTTTCAGAAGGGCTCTAAAAGGCAACCTCTGGTTTTTCTGTGTCCTCAACAGCACGCATTGATCTTGAGCCTAATACAAATATTTGGTATGACATTTTGAAAGACAAGATTCGGCAGCAGCAGGCTAAACCCGTCTGGGTTTCAGAAGTAGCGGTAAGAGCCCTAGAGTTTTAGAATGATACGCTCACGTCTTGTCGAATTAACGTAATTACTGAATTTACAACTTTAAAAACCTTATTTGTCTTTGCTAAACTCTTGGGGAAACTCAAAACTCTATGAAAGCTCCAACTTGACCATTGGGACATCAAAAAACCAACAGCTCTGAAACAAATCTCTTAATTGACCCTTCGCTATGCCCCGCCCTCCCTAGTTACTGTTTTTACGCCTGTCAAGCTTTCCAAGCAATAGGTGTTCTTGTTAAGCATGTCGACATTTACCAGTAGTTGTGAATGTGTCATAGATGCTAGATTACGCCAATCATTTCTCCCCTTGGCTTTCAGATTTTCTGGAAGGAAAACAATTCCTCTCCCCCATCCAAACTTTCAGTATACCGGTATCAGATTTGCACAATCCATACGCACAATGCTTCAGCGTGTTTCCCTCGTTCGAAAGCTTGCCAGACCTCCCGCGCATAGTTACGGTTGCTAAGACATGATTGGCCAGTGGCGGTTTTCGGGCATGGCTTAGCGAAGGGTCAATTGCAATAATTCTGACAAGGCGTGAATGCAGGATTGGTGGAGAACCTACGTCATATTTGAATTGGTTAACGAGAACTTTGTCTGTGTCTAGTTGGAGGGAGGCACCGACGAGGAGCTTGATGCATTGAGCCGTGCAAACAACTCTGATTCCTTAGTGGTGCCAGTGATTACGAGGAGCACTGACGGTGAGGCCTTCACAGATGGCGAAGCCTACACTGACAATGAGGACCTGGAAGAGCCTACGCAAGGCATCGCCAGACACCCGAGGCAGTGCACTGAGCCCGCTCCTCGGAGACCCGCCACTGGGCAGAATCCCAGTCCCGAACCTTCCTACGACCCAGAGCCATTCCTGGAGGAAGAGTCAGAGTACACTCTACCTCCTGATGAAGTACCTCTATCCTCCACGTTCCAGAGCCCCGATCTCCACGCGTCGTCTCTGGCTTTCACCAACAAGAAGACGATGTCCCCTCGCAGCGCAGCTTCACGGATTCGGACTTCAGCACTGGCGACATGGCCGCACCACCGGGACCTTCCTCAGTGTGCCGCCCAACTTCACGGCACCAGATCACAAAGAGATAATTCAGAGACCCCTCCACTGTCAGTCATAGAAGAGAAACTACAACAGGTACCATATATATATATAATACCCATGCCACTCACCAATTGACAAAATGATTTATTCAATTAGGACATGGTCTTTAAATCTGAAGCCTAACCATACATTACCTCTAAATGCAGAGGGAAATAATAGGTTTCTAATGTTCTTCATGCCACTGATTCTAGAGGTGACCCAAACATTGAACCTAAAATCTGATTGATTTGATTGATTGATTTGATTGGATTGATTCGACAGATCCAGTAGCACAACATAATTTAATCAAATAGGACATCCTTGGCATCCTTAGCAGTTAATCTTACCCTAACCATAACTTACCTTTTAAAAACAGAGTGAAATAAGTTGATAATGTTCTTCACACTACTGATCCCAGAGTGACCAGAGCCTGGGCAAAGCCAGACCTATCAAGACAATGTTAAGGTCTGGAAACTCACAATTGGCATACCTCAATCCGGGGGCGGGATAAAAGGTTGTCTTTCAATATCCCTCCTGCACGCCATAGGATAGCGCTAACCAACCAGAGCGATGATGGCTGTGGCTGAGCTGAGTCCTATGCGTTTTCCCCATGGTTTCTCTCCAGCGGAGAAAGTTGATATATTAAACGTTTGCCTTATCCGGTCCGTCAAAACTCTGAACACATCTTCCTTTTTAAGAATGACTTAAGTTATGTTCTTAACTCCAAGTCATCCGAGTTGCGGCCAGAAAGACCGCTGTTTGCCAGCTGCGTCTTGTTTGTTTTTAAGTAGCAGGGAAATCACCTATGGAAATCACGGCCCAGAACCGTCACAACTCTGCCGTCATTGTGTTAAGCCCGCCCACCAACTCTATACACGATGTGATTGGCCAGACCAGAGTTTGGATTTTCCACTTCGAAAGTCAACGGAGAGTTGCTAGACCACACTTTGCAGGAAAATAATTTTTGCTGCCGCTGAGGGTGAGTCTAGATTTCTAGGCTACCCAGAGGTAACTCTTGAACTGTTAAACCTGATTAGGTGATGAATCCACCTGAAGTTAAGTTTGAGTAGCACTTCATTAAAGGAGTAGTTCATTTTTAAAAACTTGCTGATAATTCACTCACCCCCATGTCATCCAAGATGTCCATGTCTTTCTTCTTTCAGTTCGAAAGAAATAAGTTTTTCTCATGAAACGTCTCCATACTTTTCTCATATAAATGGACTTCAATGGGAACCAAACGGTTCAAGGTCCAAAAAACAGTTTCAGTGCAAACTGCATATTGTACAAAGGGCTTTAAACGATTTCGGACAATGAATAAGTGTGTTATCAAGCAATGCACTCGCTCATTTAAAAAAATAACAACAAAGAAGTTTGTTGAAATTTTTTTTTTTAAATTAGTGATCGTTTCGCTGGTAAAACCCTCATCATCTTAAATCGTTTAAAGCCCTTTTAACAGTTTGCACTGAAACTGTCTTTTGGACCTTGAACCGTTTGGTTCCCAACTGAAGTCCATTATATGGAGAAAAATCTGGAATGTTTTCATCAAAAACCTTAATTTCTTTTTGACTGAAGAAAGAAAGACATGGACATCTTGGATGACATGGGGGTGAGTAAATTATCAGCAAAAGTTTTTTTTTTTTAAAGTGGAATTTACTCTTTATGTCCTTGACCCTAAAATCTGACCCTATCTGATCCACTAGGATTAGTTTGAGTAGCATGGCATGATTTAGTCAAGATGGCATCTATTGGATCTACGTTATTAGCAGGACCAATAATGGCCAAACTTACTCTAACAATAAATCATTTCTCTTTGTTTTTATTGGTAGGTTTATGTTAATGTCTTTCAACCGATTAGTCCAGATTAATCCACCTTAAATAAAATTTGATATTATAAATATTTAGCCCTATTCCCTACCCCATAAAACCCAGCTCTACCCATTACATATCCCTAAATCAGCTGAAATAGAGTGCCGATGTTACCACGCCATCCGTGAGGGCCAAAGCGCTGAAGTGAGTTAGCATTTTAGCACTTTCTGGTTCTCCTTCGCCCTGAAGCCTATCTGTTCATGTTTTGATCTTATGACATAAAACACAGTTAATAACCTGCTTGTGTTTTTTTAACTTTGTGTCTGTTTGTGTTTTTTTTTTTTAAACTTTATATAGGCTTCAAAATGTATACATTTTGTATTAACTTTGATTACGGTTATTATTAGGTTTCTAGAAATACTCAATGGAGCTCATTCATTATTTTTTGTGCTTTTGTTTTAGGCGGATGGCAGAACCAGAAAGGAAACCCTCACCTTCATTTGTCGTGTAATATTTCTATACCATCTGTTAACTTGTGCTTGAGGAAGATAAAGTTCTGTATCAATTAATTTTTAAATGCATTAATCTTTTCTTTTAGGTTGGCATATTATTAAGCGATGCAAATTCGGAGAACACAAATCCAAGGAAGTGACAGCGACAGCGATGAAAACGCCAGAGATGATGGCGATTTTGATGATGAAGCTGATGACATTGAATGGGGACCTGCCACAGAGCTGTAATGTAACACGGATTCTACCAACATCACAAACAGGCACATGGACCACTGCATATCTTATTTTGGACCTGTACATTTACACAACCAAACTGGAAATAACTTTTATGTGTGCGTGTTTCTTTATTAAGTGTTCCTATGGACTTGCTATACAGATAATTATAGATTTAAATCGAATAAAATTGATTTATTTTGAAGATTTGTTCCTTTTGTGGATTTGTTGTAACGCATGTGCTGAGGTCTTCCTCAGGATTATTTCCAAAAGAAATATTACCAGTTGTAATAAAGACCATTTGGGTATGTTTTACCCTTTTCAGTAACTCGTTATATATTGTATTATTTTATTAAGGTATTTTGAAATAAATGGAACAAACCATTTAAGCCCAAAGGATGAATAGTCTTGGAGATTATATTGAAATTGATCTTATTTCTGCTAATTCTTCTCGACAATCTTTAATGCGTTAATCTTACTCAACCTGCTTAAAGTAGTTCACTTTTAAAAACACTTTTGCTGATAATTTACTCACCCCCATGTCATCCAAAATGTCCATGTCTTTCTTCTTTCCAGTCGAAAAGAAATTAAGGTTTTTGATGAAAACATTGCAGGATTTTTTTCCATGTAAGAGACTTCACTTGGCGCTTTTCCACTGCTGGTACGGCTCAGCATGGTTCGGCACGGTTCGGCTCGTTTCGCTTTTCAACTGCGCGGTACGTGCTCGGCACGTGTTTCCTTCAGCTCGGTCCGCTTTTCCACTGCAGTTAGTACCGCTTTAAAGTGGGTGGGATTATAAACTCATCGATAACAGCGGTGGCTGTTACTGGAGATTTGAGTCTAGTCGGGTTTGGATTTCTCTTGTTGATGTCTATTAGTCCGCAATATAAACAGATTGCAGATGTGCAAACACCTCAAAAATATCGTCTTCCAGATGTAAATATTACATCAAATAGAATCGTGCCACTTATCTAGCTAATTATTTGGTCAGCAATACGTAACTGAACGAAGACATTTG
>JAQIUQ010006954.1:245000-337500 GCA_030378365.1 Hybognathus amarus | reverse complement strand
ACAAAAAAAACAACAACAACCGTCGAGATATCACTTCAATTCAAAGAACTGAGAGTTACAAACGCCTCACTTGTAAAATGAAATATCAGTGTGGTCTGTGTAAACCCAAAGTCCCTTTAAGACAAGACATTTCAGTTCGATGGCTATCTTTAATACGCCTCTTCAGCATGCAGATGCAATGCAGCTCCTTCTTTTGAATTGGGAAACATAACATTCTCAGTACTGCTTCTCCAAAGCTTACGATTAAATTCCATATTTGAAAATCAACGTCGACAACAACTATCCCATATATTCTTGCTTCTGAAACGCTGAACCATGACAGAAAACTGCATTATATCCAGGCTGGTTAAGCTAATGTGCATGGACAGTGGAAGTGTATGTCTTGACTCACCTACAGAGCTTCCAACAGCAGCTGCAGCTAACTCCATAACGTCGTGCTAATCGATCGACCGGCTCTTATCTAGAAGGGCTGAGACTTATTTTTCCCTATTTTGAGCATTGCACTTTTTTCCCATTCAATACAATACATACAGCCTCCACTATGGCGGAATGCGACACTGCCTTCTCAAATAAGAGCCAATCGCCGCTTGGTAAAGTCATTGTGTCTTGTGTAATTCCTACATAGTCTTTGGTAAAACCATGGCATTGGCTTGGACTCTCTCACATTTTGTCAGAAGTGGAATCAACTCATTAGCAGCTTTTCTTGCTCATTTATCATGTTTGCAGAGGTTATCTCAGGTGAGAAGGCAGAGATAGTATGAAGAAAGACATAGTTTTTTACAGTGGCCCTCATGTTTCCACATGTAGCAAGTCTGCTGTAGCCAAGCCAAGGGTAGATTTCAATGGGTAGCAAGAGCTGGACAGATGATCACTATCTGTGAGGTTTAACTTTTGCCAAGCCTTGGCTTCATGAGCTGTCTGTCTACAGAGCCAAGAAGCATATCAGTTTTTTTGTCCATTTTAGAGGCTGCGTACTCAAGGACCACTGTTTTTGACTGTGCCAACATCTTACACAATATATTTTTGTTGTTGATGGATGGAAACCATACCACATTGTATACATGTTTTTATAGTGCTTCATTAGAAAAAAAGAGATCGGCGCTTGTTCAAAATGGAAAGAACACTGTTATTAAATGAAATATGTCTGTGGTTTTCAAGGATGTACTTGGCTGTTTTTTCCCTTAGAGGGAACGACAAGCATGCAGTTTAATGAAGAACCCAGAGAGGAGCAGATAGGTGAGAGGAAGTTTGAGAAATGTCTGAGCGAAGAAGTTGTGGCCCCTTTGTGATGGTGAATCATCATTTTGAGGCGGCTTTGAAATCTTAGGTGTGAGATATTTAGTAATAGCCTCTGGTTGGCACCGGGTATTTTTTTTATTTTAATGATGGTCTATACAAGGGATGGGGCATTTTTCACAAATATTGCATTTGAATATTCGGGCTCATAAAAAATTCGAAAATTTGTTTATTTAAAGGACGTTTAACAAAAATTTTTATTTTTAAGTTTAATTTTCTGTCACTATTTTCTGAACAAGCTTACAATTAGGCAATATACACAAGCTTACAATATATGTTAACGTTTACTTTTAGTTGAAAACATTAAAGCTGCTTTTTTTGGGTTAAGAAATGATCCAAAATAAATACTTAGAAATATACATCACCAGCCAGTGTTCAAAACTATCTGCTTGCCTTAGCTTGATTTAAAACGGTAACTCGCTTGTTATAATGTGTTTAATTCCAGTGGTACTGGTGGATTTCCGTGGAAGATTCGAGCATGTCTTTGCGTCATTACGTCATCACAACATTATCTGTACACATAAAGGAGTAGCTCGGCTAGTCGGCTATATTGCGTGTGAGGATGTTGGAGGTGGGGATTATAGCCTTTTTACAGCACTTGATATAATTAAACTTATCAATTTGATGGGTGGATCCATGGAGGTTTCAAGCGGATCAATCACCAGTAGCAACAGAATTCACCTCGCTGTAAAATGCAAACAGACTTCAGTTCAAACTTTCGGAGTGGCTACAGAAAAAAAAAAAAAGAGAAAGGAATCGAATCCATGCGAAAACAAGGATAGGCCTCAACATATCAGAAGGACATTACATGTAGTAATGTCTGGAAAGTGCCGGAAGTTATCTGTTTGCGCGGTTGCGAAAAATTCACCATTGTCTGTTGATATTCGAAATCGTCTGCTTCCATTGCGATTTCCTGTATATCTAAATATGATTAGATCTTCACAGTGAAAGGTAACACTTCCGAAATCTCTGTGTAAACAATGAGTGACCGTACACAGCACGAGAAGATCACTTCCGGTGCTTTCCGGCGTTTGCGCACAGACAGAAGTGCCGGCGCCCTCAGATCAGCTTGGACATGACTGTGGTTACAAGAGGTAAAAACAATATAAATACTGTTCGTTTTCTCACACAAACCGCTAGTTTTGTGTCTTAGGCCATCAATGTGTACTTACATTTACGAGTCATTCAATCATGTTTAATTTAGGACTTCTACTGTGCATGTCTTTGAGGTGGTGACCATATGACCTGCATTATATGACTGACAATAAGAATCGGTTTGACCTAAAAATATCGAAATTGAAAATACTGTGGAAACAAAGAGGGGCTGTTTAGCACCTGGCCACTTCATAGCATTTCTCAGATTGGATAGCTATCTGATTTATCAAAACGATTCCATCTACACCTGGTCACATCAGGATGCGTTTTGCAAAACGGTATAAAGTCGAATCTTCAACTCCCTGCGCTATATGCGGATTTAATGAAGTGCACGTGCACGGAAAGCAACAGAAAGGAGCTGCATTTTATTGATCATCGGCTAATTTCAAAATCAGCAAAGACAGCTATGAGAGAGCGGCAGCAGAACTGGTGAGATCATTTCGCTTCTTTACTTTTTAATGAAGATGGTAGTGTTAATTGTCTGTGACTTACTTTCACTTTGATTTGCGTTAGATCGTGCCTGCGCTGGCTTGATAGGCGCTCAGCCTGCCTCATCTGAGGTGATGCGTGTTGTAGTAGCGTCGTCATATCTGACTAAAATAGCATGACAAATGGCCTATAACACGTCTCACGCATTTATTTTTTAGCATTTTTGGGAGTAGTAACATTTACATATGTGGTTCACAACGAACCAGATGCATCTACACCTCTGTGAATGCGCTGCCCAGACCACCTTCTGAAGTGCGCTCGAGTGATCGGATTCAAAATCTCGCTCTCGATGCGTTTCGGGGGGCATTTACACTTGGTCTTTTTTTTAGCTATCCGATCACAGAAAAGCGCATAAAGTGGCCAGGTGTAACGGCTCCAGACACCAACATCTTAGATGCCCTTGAGGCAAGCTAAAACATACCAAAAATTAATTTTAAAGTGAACTATCCCTTTAACATGAACAATTTGAGAACAAAGTATAATTTGCACGTTTTTTTTTTGTGTGATATGATAACTTTTAAGCGATTGCTAGATTTAATCATTTGTTAGATTTAATATACAGTAGAACAAGTTTGTGCACAAAATGAAATGTTAAAAGTGTATACAAGCAGCAGCTAGTACAGTTTTGGCGGTGTAACAGTGGCCATGTACACACTTCTGCTTCTTCTGAGTACTTAATCCTGTTCTGTACATACAGAGTTGGGTTATTTACAAAGCTACGTGTCGTGACTCCATTCGTGCTAATTTTGACACTAGTCTGTTTCCCTCCATCTTTGTTGCATCCAACAGCTCTGCGGTCAAGGACTAACCAATACATTACAGTTCACAGAGAGCACATTGTTTAAAACAACAGCTTAAAGAACATAAACACTGCATCTCTGTCTGACGCTGTTTTTTTCTTAAAATTCTCAATGTCTCGTCAAAAACTGTTGGCATACATGATTCTTTACAGCTTTGTAGATGCTAAAATGTTGTCAAGTTTCAACCATACGCGGTTTCAGGAGTTACTCTGGTTATAATTTAGGGAATTCACTATTTACTGTAAATGCAATTGTCACTCCTAAAGCTTTACAGTGTGTATGTCGTTTCTCACATGCTTATTTAGTTAAGTGTTGGTGATGTCATCTTTGATTTTTGATATAATGATATCATAGTTTCTTTCTTCGCCTGTGTGTAATGCCACTGCACTGCAAACTAACTGGCATATTATGAATGATGGTCTGCGGTGTAGTTCCAGTCCAATACATACACTGTAAAAATGAATATGCTTTTTCTAATCGATAGAATTGTGGAAAGATTACAAGCAAGTTGTTATTAACTAAATGTAACAAATTTGAATCGGAGTAATAATTAATCAAATTATTCCTTAAGTTATATTAACCATTTAAAATGAGTTTACACCCAAAAAATTAATATCTCAATAACAGACAGACGTCAAAGATTAATTGAGAACTCTTTATTTTATATTGCCAACATTGAAGACACCTGATGTTAACAAGCAGAATCACTGAAGGAGAAAGGCGTAATTTTAAAACAAACCTAAAACAAACACAGATCACCATAATGGTGACTTCAATTTATGTTTCTTTTGGTGGTTGTAAGTTTTACTCATTTTAAATGGTTAGCTTTTAAGGAATCAATTTGATTAATTATTACTCAATTCTAATTTGTTAAATTTATTTATTCAGTATTGTTTGTAATCTGTTGCCACAATTTTTTTGATTAGATAAAGCAATTCATTTTTACAGTGTATAGAGTAGAGGTTGTGCTTTCTCCTAGTTTTATGTACAGTACATGCATGTACAGTACGATAGAAAATTCTTGACCTGCTGTTCAACTGCAAAATGTTTGGTACATTTAAAATTGAACATCTTGACAACTTCCAGAAGATACACTTTACAATGTGTAATACTTAAACTTCCTGTTTCCAAAATCGGAGAAAGGGATTATTATGTGACTCACAGCTAAAGCAAAAGATTATATTACTGGATTATCTCCAGAGCATAATCACAATGACTCAGTATTAAGTGATGTTCTGGTAGAGAGCCACCGGACAGTCTTCTCTGAGTAGATGCAGAATACCACGCACACTTATTTAATCCAGTGTTTAGATAACATCCTTGGGAACGGCTTTTCAACAGACGTTTTGGCATTCATTTAGCATAGTTAGAAAGTTTATAAATATGGAAGAAATTGTATTTATTGCTACAACATTAATTTGCGAAGCAATAGACCAGAAAGTTTTGTTTTAGAGCTCGGTCAGGTCTTTAGTCAAGGTTATAAGACAGTAAGAATTCCTTCTAATGGGTGCTTTTTCAACTATGGGCACTTTTGGACTTTTAGAAAATAAACTCTCTTAAACACATTTTTTACACTCTCACTGGTTTATTTGATTTGTCTGCAATGTTCAACAGTGGTTATGCATGCGTTTCTCAGAAAGTCATGATAATTTCCTACCACACCTCAAATGGCGTTTTTGTGTTTAATAATATTTTGTGGTGGAAATGACTGTGATGAAAACATAAAAAAAAAAAAAAAATCTTTGTCTTGGTTAGGCTAATTTCATACACTTAAAAAATTGCTGCCTTAAATTTTTATAAAGTTAACTTGGATGTTTAAGTCATTTCAACTTGAATTACATTAAACTTTCTTAACAATTTGTTGAATCTTGTATAAAATACGTTGCAAATTGCTTAACTTTTTTCTGATGAGTTAAAGCAATGTAAAATATATATTTTATCATAACTTTAATGCATCCAAAATGCACATAATTAAATAATATTTAGAAGCATAATTTGACAATTAATTGATTGGAAATGCCATATTATTGGTTTGTTTTCCTCACTAATGTTTGACAAACACTTCCAAATTGTTGTGGAAAAGATGCCACAACTGATTAAAAAGGTTTTAAAAAAAGATATAAAATGAAATAAAACACAAATGTTGAAATGTTAGAGTTTTTTTCTGTGTTTTGGTTATCAGTTATAAAAATATAAATAATTTTATGGTTTTAAATAAAATATTTTAAGATTAAAAGTTGATGAATCTATTATCAAAACACTGAAACTAAAATTATTGTTTTAATTTTTCCAAAAAATTATAATTTTTTTTAATTTAATTTTATTTTTTTTTTTTGCTAATGAGCCGCCTCTCAATATTTTAGCATTTTGCATATTGCTACTCATTTGTTCACGGTGAAGTGTGGTGCGTCGAACTGTTAGCTTATACTCTAAAAATAGATGCTGAAGAAGTCAAAAGTGTTTCCGGGCCTCAACCCTCAAACTATTTTGACCAAAACTGAAACATTTTTGTTGCTGTATTGAATAAATGTGTTTGGTTGTTGAAATTATGGTGCCTTGTACATAATCAAACAAAAGCATATGAAAAGTATTAAAGATAAATGACAGAAGGCAGAAAATGAAATCTGTCAGAAAAACCTGGGATATAAAAGTGCCCAAAGTGGACGAAAGTTGTTATTTTTATTTCATCCAAATGTATGAAGTCACTCAATATGTGTTGTGAAAGACAGGTAGATTGATGTGTGTGTGGGGTGTGTGATGAGAGAGAGAGCGAGAGAGAGAGATATACTCCTTGGCTAAGATCTACGACCTAGTGAATCAGTGTTAGTAAAGGCTGAGCTGTTCTTGATCTGTTTACAGAAGGAGGAGTGTGGGAGATAAGAGAGACACAGATGAACGGCTATACAGCAGCTTCAGCTCTGAATCACAAAAGGGGGTGGACACGAAATAACAGCCCCATTCAGATTGATAAGAAAAAAGAAAGAGCTTGAGTGCTGAGAGAACGGTAATGTTGAGCAACACGCTCGCTTGCGTTGCTATAGCACCATTCAAGAGCTGCTTTCAGACTTATTTACAAATGTTCGAATATTTCGAGCCAACAAATTAAGCTAGTGATTGAGTTTACATATACAGGGTTTGTTTTATATCCAGGGTGGTTTCAGCATTGAAAATGATCTTTCCACCTCAACAGTTCACATGTTTATTTGCCCTTTTTTCTCGCGTGGGGATCTGTAACGTGAGATGTGGTTTTGCCAGTCACTGATCAAACTCTAGAAGACATGACCTGAGGTGAAAAGCCAGTCCGTATCATTTGCCTTCCATCTTTCTCTTGCCCTCCGTGTGTGCCGATTTGGGAAGGGTTCCATATCTCCACATGCTGTCGGACGGCTGCCAGAAAGGGCAATCGTTTTGCTACCTTTTCAGCAGCAGACATAAGTGATTAGCAGGTGAAGAATTCGGCCATGTGCTTGGGGTCACGCTGCACCGGCCTGGAAATTTCCAAAGCAAACAAATGCACTAATAGCAGCTATCTAGGGAGTGGGTTGTATTGTGTCTGCAATTTTCGATAAAGCAAATATACTTCTTCGCCTTATTCAAATAGAGCTGTCTTGCAATCTTCTTTATGGTTTCATTATTAGAGTCATTTGTCATTTAAGAAAAAAGTTTGAAATAATAATAACTTTAAAAAAAGGCAAATCATTATTAATGCCAAAAGATTTGTTAACATTAGTTTATGCATTGGGTGTCATGAACTAACAATAAACATTTGTTTTCTTCATTAATCAGCATTCATTAATCTTTGTTAATAAACTTAATAAATGTATAATTCTAATGTGGAATTAAAGGGATACTCCACTTTTTTTTAGAAAAAGGCTCATTTTACCACTCCCCAGAGTTAAACAGTTGGGTTTTACCGTTTTCGAATCCATTCAGCCGATTTTCTGATATTTAGAAGAATATCAGTAACCAGACAGTTTCTGGTCTCATTGACTTCCATAGTATATTTTTTTCCTACTATGGAAGTCAATGAGACCAGAAACTGTCTAGTTACTGATATTCTTCTAAATATCAGAAAATCAAGCTGAATGATTAAAAAAAAACAGTAAAACTCAACTGTTTAACTCTGAGGGAGTTGTCAAATGAGCCTATTTCCAAAAAAAGTGGAGTATCCTTTAAAACTCTCTTGGACTAGTTATTGCTCACCAAGGTTGCATTTATTTGATGAAAAATACAATAACAATAGTATTGTGAAATATTATTACCATTTAAAGTAAATGTTTTCTATTTTGAATATATTTTTAAAATGTATTCAGTCTTCAGTGTCGCATGATTTCTACAGTAGAGTCAACATTATCTCACGACCAATTCGTACCGAGTGATTAAAAAGTGTAGCCTGGATGCCAGCCCGAACTCCGCCCACAACATTTTTTGGACGGGAAGTTCGATCTGGACTGGAACCATTGAGGAGTAATTATGATCAGGCAAAAAATGATCGGGCCAATCAAATTGCCCAGGGCGGGCTTTATACGATGATGGACAGGTGATCTGCAAAGACGTAATCATCACGTTATCAAAAGAGCGCTTACGGGTCTCCCTCAGAGATGACTGCAGCTGGAGATTTGAGATGTATAGATTCCTCTGTCACATCTGTTGTGAAATAAATCGACAGTGCATTAATTTTAATAGACAAACAGAAAACTGCAATGAAGGCATTTGTCGATCTGAAAGATATTTTGCCGTTTCCTCCCACATGATTCGGGAAAAGTGTAACTTATCAGCTGGGACGTAATGAATAGCCTGTGGTCGTTGTGGTTTCTCCTTTGGTCGCATTCATGAAGGAGTAAGTAAAAGAAGCAACACTCGTTATTTAACTTCTAAAATAAGTAAAGTTAGGCTACGTTCTGTAGTTGACAACTGTATGCGAAGTAGCTGACTTACTGCGTTGCTCTGATTGGTTGTAGGTTTACAGACTATCCAATTGAGTGCAGAGTTGTTGTTTTTTCCTGGTTCAGTTAAAACACGCCTCATAATCAAAGCCAAACGGAGGAGTTTCAGACTCATCCTCCGACAGGAAAATGAGTATGACGGAGTCAGGCTATAAAAAGTGCCTAATTCGTACTAATTCATACAAGCTTCACTTGTACAAATTCGTACGATTTGTCTAAACCCACGTGATGGTTAGGTTTAAGGGCGGGGTCAGGGGTAGGTCATTCGTATGAATTTGCCAATTCATAAAATGTGTACGATTTAGCAAAATCGTACTAATTCGTACGAGTGAGGTCGTACGAATTAGCCACCTTGTAAAATTCTTACGAATTCCCATGAGATCGGGTTAGTAGAGTAATGGCTACTGAAAATCAGTTTTGCCGTCACAGGAATAAAATGCATTTTAAAATATATTCAAATAGATTCATATTTAATATTTATATTATTATTTCTTATAAATTTTGAATTAAAATATATTTGTGGAAACTGATGCTTTTTTCACAATTTTTTTATGAATCACATAACCTGTGATTTTTATAATTTGTATAACTTTGCTTGAGATAATCTGTACACTCTTAGAAAAAAGGGATTCTGTATTCTTTACTCAACTGCAAAGGACCTTTTATGCAAAAAAATGATGGTAATGACAAGAAAGAACCCTTTTGGCACAAAGGTTCTTTATAGGCTATTATTCATTCATATATTACATTATTCTGCAACATTTTGCAGTTGTAATTAAATTATTGTTTATTAAACTGTTACTTAATATCCCATTTTAATCATACTGATTTTGAAGGATAAAAACTGAAATGGCACTCTTCATGTGATATTGATTGATTAAATTTTTTAACCCCCATATCTTGAATTTTGCGATCATTCACATGCATTGCATTTTAGGGTTTCCAAATACGTAGCGCTTTTAGAACCTTTTAAGGTTCTATATAGAACCTTTTCTTCTAAGAGTGTACGTTTTATTCATTCATATTTATATATTTATAGAAAATAAGTTAACAAAGATTAATACATGCTATATATGTACTTTTCTTTATTTAAATAAACAAATAACAAAATAAAAGGTTCCTTGCAACAGTAGAAGCACAGATTTATTCAGTAATATGGTTCTGAATAAAACAGTAATGGACAGAAATAGCCACTGCTGTGTATAACATTTCATTATGTTGAGTTAGACATGGCCCTGCTTTGACCTCAAGCTTATGGCAGTTCCTACTGTACTGGCACCCGCAGCTGTGTGAGCCTTACACGCTTCTCTGGAGGTTCATAATGTGGTATGATGTCAGAAAGGACCTTGAGTTTGGCTGTGTGACATTCATCAGTCAAAATTCCCATCCTGAGTGCCAGCACTTGGAGATATGACCTCACAAGGCTACGCTTGGCCTGACCAGACTCCCCCACCCCGACCTGTCCAGAACCCCAGCCCAATCACTTGTTGCCAGGCAACTCCAATGAAAATATTGCCTTAAGTGTCTGCTTTATAAATACTTTAAATTAGTTATAATTTGAGTGAAAATCAAGGTTATGAGTCAAAACGTGGACATAGTGGACCACAGGTTTTTGCCGTGTGGGACGCAGTGGCTTAGCTGGGTCAACGCCATGTTGGAAGTTCAGCTCAGTCTGTAGACATTTTCCAGCTTCTCCACATGCTTTAAACTTGGTTTATAACTAAGGTTAATACGAAACACAGCAACTGTGGTTGCTAGAACTTTATTGCACAATGTATATTTCATTAACTGAAATAGTGTTAATATTTTAAAGTCTAAAATATTTATTTTTACTTCATAATATATTGACAACCACCTTAAAGGCACAGAAATAAAAGAGAAATAAAACTTGGTGAGGTAAATAGCAACATAAAATGAAACTTAAAAAAAAATTTACCAATTTTTAAATTTGTAAATTGTAAATGACTTGTTACTTTTCACTTTCAAAAACTGTACATCCAACTGTATATTACAGTAAGACACAAAAAAATCTAGTTTTTCACTGTATAGAGTAAGGGAACTAACCATTTAAATAATCAACGACCTTTTACCATTTAAAATGATGCTAGTTTTTACAGTGTAGAATTGAAGTCATACCAACAAAGTTAAGGATTTATAAGCTGTAGAGAGTTATATGTACATGCAGGAGGGCAGAGGGATTCCAGATAAGTGTGGAGGTGCTGAATGAAAGGGAAGACGTACGCACAACGCTCAGAGTGAGCAGACCTCACACACCCACACACACCACACATCCCCTCCCCTCGCTCTATTCCTGCTCAATCTCAGATTTCATATCTGTCAGTTTTTACGAGCAGTAATTTGTTTAGGAGAGCTGGGGGAGGAGAATAACTGCCTAACACCTTTACAGCTGCACGACCACGGGTTTGCTGAGAAGAGCTTTCACTGATTTGTGCCTGCAGACACCAGGGTGAGCCAGTGATGTCATCAGCACGCGCCTGTGTTGTCTCAGACAGGCGGGCTGACAGGGTCATCCTGTGGGTGTGGCCAGCCCGGGTGCTCTGCTTTATGTACAGCTCTTCCATTTCCACCTAATGCTGGGTGTGATGAATCCTGATCTTCTAGCAGAAGGAGCTTGATGCAAAAAATGTAATAACATCAATCCACACATCTGACTTGCGAAATTATAAATCACATCCTGGGGCTGATTTACTAACAGCTTGCAGCAGCACAAACCGAAATCGTTTGGCGTTAAAAAATGACTTTTTATTTTTTTAACTAAAGTGTTTACTAAAGAGACAAATTGAACAATTAGTTCTGAAAAGGCATGGACAGTTATTTTTTCAGCTGACCTTATTGCATATGCTTTTGTAGTTTCTCTTTCAGATGAATTATGTAAGGTGATTTACTAAGGTTTGTGCTAATCAATTTACTGGTATTTGTGCCATTATTTACTGCCCCAAAAAAGGATAGGACGTAAGCCAGATGCTAATTTGCACTGTTCTTTGTAGATTGCATTGGTCATTATGTAAATAATCCATCTGTTCTCTTTAATTTGCATGTCTTCAGTAGATCATGTGGAAAACTTTCTGCTCCCATCTGTGCTTTTTTAGAATTGAGCTCTCACACTAATTTGTCCTGTTTAGTAAATTTGGCCCCATGTTTGTCCAGTTAGCCAAGAACTGGCCCCCTGACTGAACCTGGTTACTCACAAGTTTTTTTTTTCTTCTCCATTTCTGTCACTTGATGGAGTCTGGGTTCCTTGCCACTGTTGCCTTTGGTTTGCTTAGTTGGGGTTTAAAAATTATTCAGTAATGTAACTAGTGTTCGACCAGAATGGGATTTTTAATTGCCGATAACGATATTGAGAAAGCAGTCTGGTCGATATGAGGATGATACAATACATGTGAATACAGTAAATGAGAGACATAAAGAATATTGGTGAAACTAAATAAACATTTATTTTACATACATATTTTTTACTTAGGATCAGAGTTTTGCCATTTTCCTTGAGTGTCAAAAATGTGTGTGGGTGTTGGACTTTGCTCAGTGAGTCAGAGCTTGAAGCAGCATCTCTTTTCTTCTGTTTGTGCTATTTTTTTGTTTTTTTAATTTTCTGTTGCAGCTCCCAGTTTCACCACATCACTGCAATTCCCTGGTGTTGGCTATGTAATGTGTTCCCACAAGGGATTTTTTTTTCTGTCTAGCCATCTAGCAGAATAAGAAAAAAACATAAATAATTTTGTCACAAATAATTACTGCTGCTACATTTATAACACAACAAATAACATTTGTAATTAATGAACTAATCTAAACAATATTCAATAATTAAAGATAAAATAGTATGTGGAATTCCATACATTTTATATACAATACATAGTTGATTATAAATCTCACATAGTTTCTTTACACTATTTACTCTGTGCAGCTTAGCATTAAATAAGAAGAGGAAGCATACTGTATGTAAAGGTATACTACACACAGATATTAAACCAATCATGGACCATTAAATACAGCAGATAGTGAATACAAATTTCCAGGATTTATTTTCAAACTTATTCCCAGCTAACAATTTTTGGTTCGCAGAACGTTAGATTTTGGTTTCCAGAAAATTTTCAAAATGTTAGTTTTTGGTTCTCAGAACGTATATTTTTATGGTTTGTTTTGGGTTAAGTTTTCTTAACGTTTTTAGAACATTAGTTTTTGGTTCTCAGAAAGTTAGTTTTTGGTTCCCAGAACGTTCTAGAACGTTAGTTGTTGAATTTTGAGTTTTCTTTTATTGTGGCCAGCCTAAGCCACAATAAAATCAGCATCTAATCAGCGTCTTGATATGCTACACCTGTGAGGTGGATGTATTATCTCGGCAAAAGAGGAGTGCTCACTAAAGGCTGGTTCACACGGGACGATTTTAAAATTGTTGGCCGATTTTTCAAACCTGAGAGACCCCACACACAGCGATTACAACATCACAGGGTCTAACAGTTTTGGTTGTACAGTGTGTGGTGCGTAGCCACACGGCAAAATCAACACATCACACACAAACCGATTCTCGAGCATTCCCAGAGTCATTCGAAAATCTCGCAGAATCCCTCGAGATCAAACGTGACTTCAGAGTAAACAATCATGTCAGACGAAGAGGATGCAGTGTCGATAGTGTGTAGTTTGTTTTTAACGGAAAAAAAAACGTTCTCAAAAGAACCGGACCACCGGACTTTCTGGTGCGCCGTACTGTCGGGCGCTGGCTGTTTTGATTTTGTTTCCTGCCGGTGCTTCCTCTGCGCCTCGTCACCTCACTTTCTGATTGGCTACACGCCACAGTTCACAGGCTGTGTGCTCGTTCGTCCCGGGGGACACCACACACGAGGAGTAATCGGGCCAAAGAAATCCAACATGTTGGATATCCCCGATTTGAGATCGGAGCTGTCCCGACATCCTTTCGAGCAGACGAGAGCAGTCTTAACACACCACACGCGGCAGGAATATCTGATCAGTTTTTTAGATTATTTCACGATAATCGGAGCAACCTTAAGATTGTCGTAAGGGGTAAATTGGGCTAAAATCGGCAGGATTAATGAACCAGGCTTAACACAGATTTAGACACATTTGTGAACACTATTTGAGAGAAATAGGCCTTTTGTGTACATAGAAAGTCTTAGATTTTGAGTTCAGCTCTTGAAAAATGGTGGCAAAAACAAAAGGGTTGCGTTTATAATTTCGTTCAGTGTAGTTTTGTCTCATATGTGATGAGGTTTGCATTATTATTATGTTATTTTCCTGTTTATTACTATGAAGCTGCATTGAAAAACAATATGAATTGTTTCATGTTAATGTATGGGTAAAGATGACTTGACTCTACTTGTAAACAACGGATCGACAGCAGACTCATTCGTAGTCGATACTTAATTGCAGTGTATAAGGAGCGCAGGTCCGATTTCCTTTGACCGATCTAATGAAACTCTAGGAGAGAGGATCTGGTGATGTCATTGATGGCTTAACCATTTATGATACTTTTACTACATTCCTGAATAACTGAGGCATCACATAACAACTCATGCTGAAACATGGCCTTGCATGTGCCACTCGTTCTCAGATGCTGATTTCTTATGTTTTTATGTAAATCAGTGCAGGTGTTGTCTGTTAAAGGTCTTACTTCACTATTATGTTCTAAAGAAGTACAACCCCAAATCAGAAAAAGTTGAGACATTTTGTAAAATGCAGTAAAATCAAGAATTTGATATTTGTTCATTCTATTTAACCTTTTATTAGCTGACAAAAGTACAAAGAAATGTTTTCCAATGTTTTCACTGACCAACATAATTGTATTTTGTAAATATGAACAAATTTTGATCTTGATGGCTGAAACACACCTCAAAAACGTTGGGATAGAGACCAAGTAAAAGTGAAAACATTATCCAAATTAGATTATCCAAGTTTTTTAAAAACAGTCCACAATGAGCAGGTGAATTGGTAATAGTTGAGGGTATCATGTTTGGGTGTAAATGTGCTTCTCAGTCTTTTTAAGCAAATTGGTCATGGCTCGTCACTTTGTGTTAAATATTTTGAGAGAATTGTCAAACTATTAAAAAGTCACGTTTCTCAATGCAAGATTGCAAAGCATTTATGCCTTTCATCATCTTCCATACATAATATTGTCAGAAGATTCGGAAAATCTAGAGAAATCTCAGTCTGTGTTGGGTAAGGCAGGAGACCTTTTGTTGAATGTGCGTTACCTTTGAGCCCTCAGATGGCATTGCACAAGATACTATCATGCCACTCTGTCATATACAACCACATGTGCTCAGGAGTAATTTGGAAACCATTTTCACTGAACAAAGTCTGACGCTGCATCAAGAAATGCCACTTGAATCTCTGTTACACAAGGAGAAAGCTTTACATCAGTTCTATGTGGAGATTCCGGCGAGTTCTCTGGGTCCGAGCTCATCTCAGATGGTCTAGAAGAAAGTTGAAATCTCTGCTGTGGTCAGATGAATCCATGTTTCCGCTTGTTTTTGGGCGAAATGGAATTGAGTTCTCAGTCCCAAAGACAAAATTGACCAACCAGAATTTCACCAGTGACCGTTATGAAAGCAAACATCTGTCCCGTTATTGAGGTGCATCATTGCAAACGGTATGGGTCACTTGCATTATTGTGAAGGTACCATTGACATGGAGGCATATATCTGGATTGTACAGAGACATAAACTGCCATTAAGATGACATCTTTCCTGGGAAGCAAGACAATGCCAGGCCTCATTCTGCACATGCTACAACTGAGTGGTTAGACACTCTGCACCATAGAAGGGATGTGCCTGCCTGTTTACTGCTGTCCAGATATGTCTCTTGTGGAAAATGAATGACCTATCATGAAAAGGAGAATCAGGCAATAATGACCACAGACTGTTGAGCGGCTGTCTTGTATCAGACAAGATTGGGCAAATATTCCACCAGCAAAACTCCAACAATTAGTATCCTCAACTCACAAATAATTACAAAGTGTAATTAAAAGGAAAGGTGATGTGACACAGTGGTAAACATGTCTCTGTCCCAACTTTTTTGGGGTGTGTTGCAGCCATCAAAATCAAAATTTGTTCATATTTACAAAATACAATTATGTTGGTCAATGAAAACATTGGAAAACTTTGTGAAAAAGAATGAACAAATAACAGATTCTTAATTTCATTGCATTTTACAAAATGTCTCAACTTTTTCTGATTTGGGGTTGTACATGCATCCAAACACAGCCCAAATCAGCAAAACAGCAACCATAACCACCCCCCAAAAAAACCTGTAGAAAAACAAGGGCAGCTCAGGATGACTGTTTGGCTCTGGAGCACTTGGCCCGAGGTTGAATTATTGTTAAATGGAGCAGTTGGCTGTGTATCAGGGCAGTTTGAAAGTGTCTTTGACAGTCTAATGCCATTGTTGGAGCAAAGATGAGGAGTCGTGTTGTCTCTGGCTGGGTGCAGGAGAGCAGGGCTTGGCATGTTTACTTATAATACGTTTCAGTGTGGCCCAGTGGGACCCGGCCTTCCAAAGAATCTCCTGTATAGGACCCCTGCACGGTGGTGCATATATGTACTCTATATACCGCACTTTTACAGTACAGATGAGACGTACAAAATGACTGGCTGGAAGAGTCCAGAAAGCTGAGTTATGGTAATGACTATTATCTTGATAAGTTTGCATTTGTTTTGCATCATTTGGAGCCAGGATTGTCCTAAATGGTCAATAAATTGTCAAAAGATGAAAACTTAATTAGTACGTCAAACTGTACTTTGTTTAAAGATCACGTTCTTAAATGGCTCATTTTACTGACGATCCTTGACGAGCTTTCATGAAGCCAGTATTTACAAAATTAGCTGCCAGTTGTATAGAATAGCGAACATAACCGTCAGACAACAGTAGATCAGTCAGTAGACCTATACACCGACTATTTGTTACAGTTGTTGAGAACGTCGTACGAAAGAGTATTATCCAAAAATAAATCCCTCAATGGCTAACGTCTTTATGTCTGTTAGATAACCGTTCATTACAACAGAATTATAGCTAGTCATAGAGTAGCAGGAGAAGTGATGCATGTTCTCCACACTAAAGGACACAGCTGCCTGGACGCAAATTTACAATTACTGCCAAAATGGCAAGATGTTGCATTAAGAAAACACCGGTATTAATAGACAGCACTCCAGAGAATCGTTAACTGAGTTCAGGCTTTGCTTTTTAATTAATGAGAGTAGAACCATTCTAAAATGCAATACTTGTGCAATCACCGTGGCATAATATTTATTCTTTTCTATGTTAGTGGTTTTCGAACACCTGAGAGTTTCTGAAGCCTTCTAAAAAATTGAATTAAAAAATGAAGCATCAGACTTTTCTATGGGAGTCAACTATGGACGGAAAGTGGAGTTTTAGAGTTTGACAAGGACAATTTGATCCATGTTTTAAAACTGCTTGGTGGCATCTGCATGTCTATGACTCAGGAGTAGGTTTCATTTTGTTAGTGTGATTTTTAATGTTGAGTAGTTTTGTTTGCAAAGTGAAAACTGTAATGTTCTCTGGAGAACCCTGAATGTCCCTTTTGTTGCTTTTATGTGTCGTTGCTTTTCCAAAAAGAAACTCAAACAATTTGGTGGTTTGGGGCTTATTAAAATAAAAACATTCTTTTACTTTATATTTAAAACGAATTAAATCTGTTGGTGCTGCAGTGAGACAAGATGCATTATTCAGGATATTTTAACTGGAAAACTATTTAAACAAATGTACTAGGAGGACATTGTTTTAAGACACTTTATTTTTTATTTTTATCTATGTTCGAAATATGTAATTGCAGTTATTCGAGGAATTTTCAACTTTACGCGAGTTGTGCATCGGCATGGCATAGCCTGGATGAATCCAATGCTTGAGACTGTGCGGCTGTCAGTCACCGCCATTGTGGATGCATTCTTTTTTTTACAGTCTATAGGTGTATACTGTCATTTGCAATCACAGATTCTACTCTTTGGAAGTATGACCAACATATTAATTTTCGAGAAAATATAATCTGAACAAGTAACATCCACTTTTGTTCTGACCAACTAAGGGAAAAAATCATTGCATGAACTTTAAATCGTTCCAATTAAAGCTATGGTATACGATGTTTGAAAATCGGTCGAGAAAGCCTGAGACGGAAGGGAAGTTTTCAAAAACTCATCCCGCCCCTCCACACACACACCCCCCTCCCCTCTGTGCTACCTGATCCCTGAGCTATGTCACGGATGAGTTCACGTCAACAGCGCATATTGTTCAAATTCCGATTGGCTCGAACAGAAATCCGCTAGGCATGCTGAAATATATTCAAGCACTTTTAGAAATATAATTACATTGACCCGTGATCGGCGATGCTAAACGGCTAACATTGCCAATGCCGACCGGCAGCATGAGCAAGTTGTCAAACTGATAAACAGCTATGTAACACACGTCACAGCATAAAAGTATATAAATAAATGTTTACCTGCTCAACAAAAAGTCAGCCGTGCCCGTGTCAGTCGGTTTTCAGTGCCAGATCTCCCTGAAGCTTCCTCCAACGGTCAATGTTGAACCCTATTTATCCTACTAAGAGTCCGACTTTTTCTATCTCCACCCTTTCCTCCACAGACTTTCTCTTTCGTCCAAACTTTACAGTAGGGGCAAGCAGGGGCCGCTTGCTGCTGTCGTTTATATTTTTATCCAATGCTTTATCCAGTGCTGATATGACGCTACTTAGCTAGCTACCATAGACTGTCTGTCAGCTGCACTTGCTCGCGTAAGGAGGGGGGCGGGTCGGGTGCGGTTGGGTTGGAGATGCGAGCGCCAGGCGGAGTTTCAAGTGTAGCCGGTGATTGGATGAGAGCAGTTGACCAATGTAGCTTTGCGGCCGCAAAGCTTTCATTGGTCAACTTCTCTGCGGCTGTACAGCCAATAGAGTGAATGGATTTTTTTCATTCTTTTTTCTATTCATATTGTTAGGATTGTACTATATAACCATAACCAGCATATAAACCAGGATATTAATAATGAACAATCATTGAAATCGTATACCCTAGCTTTAAATCTAACAATCGCTTATCATATACAACAAACCGTGCAAATTATATCATGTTCTCAAATTGTAATGTTAACATCATCAGCATTGCATGACTACATTTAAAGCCCTTCAGATATTTATCCTTGTTTTTTTTTTCATGGGCCCAGTTGCAGTCTCTTTCTTCAAACTCTCAGTCCAAAGTATTTTACATTTTTCATCGGGTGAATCTCCAGCGGCCACTGCAATTGTAGTTTGACCTTTCTGGATCCACCATTAAATTAGTAAGTTTAATTATATCAAGTGCTGTGAGAAAAGGTAATAAATATCCACCTCCAACATCCTCACACGCAACATAGCCTATTAGCCGAGACTCCTCCTTTATGTGTACAGATGTGACGTAATGACTCAATATAGCTTATACTACCCAGGACTCCTTCTTTATGGGTACAGATGTGATGTAATGGCACAAAGACAAGCTCGAATTCCTGCGGAAATCCACCAGTACCACTAGAATTAAACATATTATTTCAGGCTTACCACTTTGAATCGAGCTACGACAAGCAGATAGTTTTGAACACTGGCTGAATATGTACTTGCTCCAAAAATAATTTTGGATAATTTTTAGCCCTAAAAAGCTGCGGACTGAAGCTTTAATACTGTTGGTTATATTTTCATTTTGATTTAGTAATTGTTTCTGCTGATCAATCAAAACATTAGAAGATTTAGTTAAATCTTGTATGACCTAATTATTATTCATGAGCTGAGCCTTTATCATTTTGAGATGTCACTGTAGGGGCTTTATTTTCCACAATTAATCCTTATTAAAGCCACTCACCTTATGTAAAGGTTGAGGGATTATTTGACACACACAATCCAAGAAATGATCTCCATACCAAATGTTGACACTAAATTAAGTATTTATTTTCAAAAGAAGGCTAAAATTTGTCTTTCAAACAAGTGATGTGTCTGAAATCGCCTCCATACCGGTAAATATGACACTTTTAAGGTGACAGCCATGGTGTCTGAAACCATAGTGGACAATGGACATTATCAAGTGCACTCATTCAATCATATAATGCATTGCAATATCGAGTGTACAACTGATGTGCACTCAACAGCTAAAAAATACAGATAATGTACTGTGAAGGTTGTGCCAAATTAATTCCAGCATCTTGGAGTTAAAACCACTTGTGGTCCAATGTGGTTACAGCGTAATATTATACCAGGTACATTTCTTTATAATTGATTATTAGATAGTTTAATTAAGGTTTATACATGCTAGATTCCATGACAGAATTCAAGATAAATGTTTTCATTACTACTGGAGCTAACCGTTTGTAAATCATTTTTACAAAGTTTCAAATGATTATAAAACAGTAAGCACAAACTATGCAAAAGAGGCAGCTCTTCCAGCACAATCAATGTTCACTCACTCGTTTTCATTCACTCCATCAAGTGATCTATATTAGTGGAGTAATGTAGGGAATAGTGAGTGATTTCAAACACAACTAAGGTGTGGTCTCTCCACCTCCACACACCTGACTCCAATATGCTTTCTTCCTTACACAGTCATCTTACAAAAAAAACTCATCACCTTTAGATTCATCAAAACCACATTAAATCATAGTTCGAGTCAACAATTAAGTCACATTAAATACAAACTTAAATGACTCCAACAGTCACACTCTGCACACTTTCCGCCCTACTTTAACACCATTCTCCCTACCTTGGTGTTAGTTCATGAGGCCTCATGTGCTCTGTGAATATTAAAGTTATAACTTTTATGATTTCTCTACCTCTAAGCCTTACCTGAGCATGGCAGACCGTTTGAAGAGTCTCTTGGCAGCCCCAGTGATGGATCGGCCGTATCAGGGCACATGCAGGGCCCAGAGGAGATGGTTCAGTGGCCTGCGTAACGTCTGCTCTTTACAGAACTTCCAGCTGCATAATTGAGCTGTAATTAGGACTGGCAAAACAGTGCAGAAATCTCAAGAGTAGCCACAGCTAAGTGAAGATATGTTAAATGTTGCGATACCTTTAAGCTGAAGTTTAAAAGCCATTGGAGAGGAAGTTGATGAGAGAAAGTCTGTATTAAACAGTTTAACACTATAAAAGTTATAGTCCGACTGGTGAGTGCAGGCAGGGAGCTGTATTGTGGCAAACAGTACATATTATTAATGAGTTTTTGTAGAGCTTATGTAAATGTTTTGCACCCTACGGGCCTCATATGGTGTATGCAATGGATATGGTTATTATTAAATAAAAGTAAAGCGTTTTATGAAATTGGCTCAAGCGTAATACAAAAACAGAAATTATTTAAGCAAATGTGCTGGGTAAAGATTTGGGTAAAGATTTGTCAAAACCAATTAAATCTCTGGTCCAAAGCATGTGCCTTTTTTATTAAGTTGTGTCTAAATATCTGGATTTTGACTCCTATCATCCCTTGTTCAAAATTCAACTCATTCCCACAACTGCACCCGACAGAGGGGAGTCAAGTGGTTCCAGCACAGGCTTGTAAGGCGATTACATAGTGCCAAAATGGGGAAACAAGACACTAGCAGCCCATTACCTCAATCACGACAGAATTATGATATTTCCTTCAGTTCACTCCCTGCTGGGATTTGCCAATTTCTCTGCATTTGCTGTTTGGGTTTGTCAGTGTGGAAGGATGGAGGTGGTGGACCTTTAATCACTCGCAGATTAAAGTCATCTATTATCCTTCACAGGAAACGGTTTATGTTAATAGGACAATTGCCTGGTCTTTTCATAAAAGTCAATTACCTACCGTCGTTAAAACACATCAATGAAACTAATTTGAGGATTTTGCTATCAAGTCAATGGTTCATAGTATCCTTTGACATTCTTTGAAGTTAAAATATGTTGAACATAGTCAGTATTTGATTATAGTATAAATCGGAATTGGATCTTAGATTTTATGTTTTTTTTTTTAATGTAATACCAATAAGGATTTACTTGATGGATTCATTTTTTTAAATCATATTAATGTTTGCATTTCCGTGTTCTTAATTAGAATGTATTTCATATAATCTATTTAATAAGTTCTAATAGTAAACATTAAAATATATAAGAATGCATTTAAGAATACACTACTGCTAAGTGCAGAATACGATTTAAAAAAACAAAAACAACAAAAAAAACATTATTCAGCAAGAACATTTAGATTTCAAATAAATGCAGTTCTTTTTAATTTCAGTTCATCAAAGAATCCTAAAAAAATATAGGCTCTTCTAGATTACATAAACACATTAAGCAGTACAACTATTTTCAATATTGATTATAAATGTTTTTTGAGCACCAAATCAGAGATTAGAATGATTTTTCTATGGGATCATGTGACTAAGACTGTAGTAATGGCAGCTGAAAATTTTGCGTTGTCATCACAGAATAAATGACATTTTATAATATATTAAAATAGATAACACATTTTCAATTACAATTACATTTCACAATATATCACTAATATTTTAACTGTATTTTTAAATACAGCCTTAGTGAGCATAAGAGATATTTTCAAGAACTTTTAAAAACTGACTGATCACCTCATGAAAAGCTTACATCATCTTTTGATGACGGCTTTAAAATAATAAGACCTTTATTCAAGAAATTAAGACACTCCTGTATTTATTTAAAAATTGGATTTAAGGATGTTTGAGACCGCATTGGCCTGTCAGACTATGATTGTGTGTGATGTTGTTTTAAGAGAGAGAACTAGGGAGTAGAGGAAGTGATGTTTAAAAATGATCCGTTAGATCCGTCCATCAACCATAATCTGGTAATCACATGAGTGGTGGTTAATTTCCTGTGAGGGCTCAGGGCCGTACTGACTCACACCTGCAGGGGGCAGCGAGTCAATGATACATCCACCAGCTATTCTCATCAATATACGCATCAGCTGGACGAGTGACGTAAAATTTACATTAGCAGGTTCACGTTTGGGCCTAAGCTAAAACAAGACTTTTAGAGAAAGAAAAACGAAGTAACACAGTTCGTGTCAGAGCTATAGTTCAGGTGGTTTATTTGTTTTAACAGTCATGTGACATATGGAAATGTTTTCTGGAGCATTTGAGAAGTTGGCTGTAAATTTGAAGTAAAAGGTGACCGAGAGAGCCACAGACTCATGGGAAGAAACTATCAAATATCTGGATTCATTGTTTTTTTGCAAATCCACCAAATTTTGACTCACCAAGAGACATAAAACTCCTTTGGTAGCTTGCTGTTTCCATGAATCGTTCACTTGTACTTGTCTAGGATTTCTTTTTTCTTTTCTCATTGTTCCTAAAACAATGAGTTGCTGTACGAGGTCTCTCAATAGAGGCAAATGTTGGTTTATAACAATGTAGTCACAACTGGTCTCACCTTGTAATTTATCCTTCTTTTGGCCTTCAGTTGAGTTTTTTTTTTAAATCAAATCAAAGCTGTAAACTTTATTGTGGCTTCAATGACAACGTATTTAGTTAATCATCAGTCCTACAACCGTTAAATTCATGCAGTGTTGTATGTTATGGCAGTGTTGTATGTTATGGCATTGTTACTATCATTACTGTTCAGTTTGGTAAAGTTACATCTTTTACGGTTAAATGACGTCATATCCTCTGTTTAGTTTTTCAAGACTACCTGAAAAATTATGGACTGGAGGTCCGTCCCATGTTGGATTACGTCATCTCTGCCATTACTAACGGTGAAGAGTCTAATGTGGAACTGCTTGTCTCAAAGTGATATTTGATTACAGTGTAGCTTTACCTTCCTGGCTCGGTCCTTAAAGCTCGAGACCCAGCGCATGTGTATATGGAAGGTTTGGGAGCTGTGCAAAGAGAGGAGAACACATGTTAACCATTAATTTCTGTATTACCATTTTTCAACCTGTCAGGACGCAGCAGCTACATGGTGAGAGCTGTTCAGTGTACATGGTAATGCAGGCTGAGTTAAACTAAGCAGGACCGAGGAAGCCAGCAGCTGAACGTGTATCAGAGAGATGGAAAGAGAGAGGAAACGCTATACAAGGGAACAGATATGCTACCATACAGGTCTGTACTCTTTTTTCTTAAGAGTACATTTCAGGATATGGATCCGTTTGAGGGCTTATACTTGATGTTTACACCAAGAATGAAACCATTTCAAAGAGCTGTGTACTGTTCAACAACAAAATCCAGAAATGAGAGATTATCTAAAAGGATAGTTTGCACAAATATTAGACTTTTCATAATTGTCCCAGCTTCATGTTGTTCCAAACTTCTATGACCTTCTTTCTTCTATGAAACACAAAAGGAGAATTTTGAGTCGCTCTTTCCATGCAGTTACTTCAAAAAAGAACAAAAAATGCACAATAAAAGTAATTCATATGACTTGCACTGTTTCTTGCAAAGTCAAATGATGGCTTTGAGAAAAGAAACAAACTAAAATTTAAGTCATTATTAATAATCGTATACTTCAGTGAGCTGTCAACAGCTGCAACCTGGCCACTGAGTGAGCTGAACTCAAGAGCCAGATCAATGTTATTTCAAGTAAACAGTTTTGTGAACAAGGTCCTAGGTCAGGGTTGCTCAAATCTGGCCCTGTAGGGTCCTGCTTGGCAATCAAGGTCCTGCTGGTCCTGCTTGGCAATCAAGCCCAAACAAGTGTGTACGGCGTGCCTGTTGTTTTGTTTCCAGTGCTCACTGTCCGCTTACCTTTGGTTCAGAACAACAAAACGTCCTAGCACGGCGCAAGCCATTGAAATGAATGGGTTTCAGAGCACAGCACCACACATGCCACGTCCTGTTGCAAAAGCATATGAAAAAACACTACAAAGTTTGTTAGGCCAAAAAGACTGTTAATCGCGCAATAAAAAAATTGACACCATTAAAATTGGTTTGCATTAACGCCGTAAATAACGCGTTTAACTGACAGCCCTAATATATATATATAGCCTTTATATATATATATATATATATATATATATATATATATATATATATATATATATATATATATATATATATATAGCCTTTATTATATATATATAATATATATAATATATATATATAATATATATAATATATATATATAATATATATATATATATATATATATAATATATATATAATATATATATATATATATATATATATATATATATATATATATATATATATATATATATATATATATATATATATTTATATATTTATATATTTATATATATATATATATATATATATATATATATATATATATATATATATATATATATATATATATATATATATATATATATATATATATCATTTTCCTTTAAATACTTGGTTGTCTGGCTTATGCTACTCTACTGAGAAATATCTGAACTTTTTTTTTGTTGTTCTTGTGTTGTTTTTGCCTCTTCACAATGACTCACTTGGTTAAGTCCTCATTTGTATGTCGCTTTGGATAAAAGCGTCTACTAAATGTAAATGTAATGATCTACAGTGAAATAGAGAGAACTTTGGTGAAAACTAAGATATGTAAATACTACAATAGTAATTTCTCGCTAGAAATGACATCATAAGTGAAAAAAAAGGTTGATCAAAAAGGTACATTTACACACAAACTGACCACCAACCTCAACTTTCAGACGCCATATTTATTTGTCTATCACAGAATGGAAAGCCCATGTGGGATATCAAAAGCAACAAATTATATGCTGCCTTCAAAAATCCAATGAGATGAGGTATCTCAGGAGACAAGAAGTGAACCTACAGTAAGTTGGAATGTGTCCTCCAAAGGCAGCATTTATGAGTTTCCAGACACATCCTCTGATCAAACTCGCCTACCTGTAGCTCTGTAGACCTTTACTAGCTTGTTTAGGTGTGTTTGATAAAGGTTGGAGCTGAACTCTGTGGGGAAGTGGTCATCCAGGGCCAGATTTGAGGAACCTTTGACTGTCTTCAACCCTGTCCTGCTAAGTTTATTTCTCTCAGGAACTCTTATGAAAGCACTATGTAAAACCATAACGAATGTCAGGTTTTTAAGTTAAATAATTACTGAAATTTCAGTCTGTTCCACAAAGCTATCATATGCCTTCAGAAGAAAATAAGCTCCAGTCTCCATGCATTGTATTTTTTTTAAAAATAGTGTTCCATAAAAATAAAGATGTTTTGGGAATAATTTAAAGCAAATATTAACAACATTTTAATTTTTTTGTAGACCAATCCCTAAACATTGATCCAATACAAAAATCCAATGGTCTGCCAACTCTTTACTTTTTTCATTTATCTTTAAGTGCAAAAAAATGAACAGTCATCTAAACCACATCACCTCATAAAACCCTCTCTCTTTCTCGTGTTCGCTCTCTGATGGAATTCTCAGTAATAATGCCACTTTTCTTCAGCCCACTTCACAATGCATGTGATACATAGTTCTGGCTTTCTCATTACAATGGTGTCACCCTCTCTCTGGCTCATGAATTCCTCTGAACTATTTTTATGACACTCCTCCCAGCAGTCTTCACACTGCAAGCAGGTCCTTAAAGGGATGGTTAACCTTTTTCTTTTTTCTTTTTTGGTCTATACAATGAAAGATTTTATGGACGCCATTGACTTCCATTGTATGGTCAAAACCAGCAAAGTTCTGCATATTTTATGTTCTGCAGAAGTCGATAAAGGATTGGAGAAAGTTATACAGAATTGGAACAACTCTAGGGACTCTTTAACATTTGGGAACTCAAAATATAGGTAGACCGTAAGATCCACTCATCCAGTGCAGGATACTTTTTTTAGGAGCACATTTTGAAGTGGAGGCATCTAGATTTACCTCTTCATACAATATATTAGTATGACATGAAAATCCTTTTAAAAATCTGAAATGTTTAGGTTTAAACTGAGGTGCAAGTTGGTACATTTCATCCTTTCAAATGTTCTTCGTATCCAGCCTGTAATCTGCAGTGACACAGCCTTGACGCCCATTTACTGTAAATCAACACCAAAGCGAAGTCATAAAACTTCCAACATCTTTTCATCTGCCAGGCTGGTGGAGGCATTACCAGTTCATTTGCTCTCTCTTTCTCTCTCTCACACTCTCTCGCTCTCTCTCTTTCCCTGACTTCAGTTTCAACTCGCACAGTAGTAGCTACCACAGAGGGGCCGGTAGGTCCAAATGAGCGTTGAGCACTGAGAGGATGTCAGCCTGCCATGGCGTCCCATTCCCAGCCAAACCTCCTCTCCACTCTCCCTTCAGCGCCCGTGGCCTTGCTGTGTTTCAGTAATGGAAAACGGACCTTCCTCAGATTTTGATGGTTGATTGCAACCATATGGAGAATGTATTATTATATTTTTTTTTTACTCCATTTTTTAATAGCCATCTCATATTGCTCGTTCAGCTAACTGGTGTTGTTTAAATTGATAGAAATTAACTTTCTGAAGGTTGAAGGATTGTTAATTTGGAATGATAAGCAGCCAAACCTTTGGGAATGAGTCACTCTCAAGTTTCTCAGGTAAAGTTGCAACGAAATGATTAAAATTTTACCACAACTGCCAAACTCAGAGCAGAAAACTTCTGGGCTTTGCCTTTGGATACTAATAGTGGCCAATGAAGGCACAGGGACACGGTCAGAGGAGTGTTTACAGCAGGATCCGAGAGGTGTCTGCCAGAGTAAATTTACTGGGCCATGCTGCTCTGGGGCATTTGAGGGTCATTATACAATTACATATCTTTCAAATATATGCAAAGTCGTAAAACATGTTGACAGCGGCTTGTGACATTAAACCTGCACTGGAAGACCTAATGATTCGCTGCTTTCTGATGCTTTCCTTACAGGACACTAAAATAATTTTGATTGATGGTGATAGGACTCTGGAAAATGTAATCTTTAGTCTTTTTTGACAAATCTCAGTGAGGAAAAAGTGCATTTGGGCTGCTCAGTGCTCCAGGGAAGTGTTCTGGAACTTGTATTTTCACCTGTAGTTTGTATATGAGGGTCCTTTGAGACCCTGGTATCTTGAAGTAATGCTATAAACAGACATAAGCATCATGCTGAGATGACTAAGCTTATGAAACCACTCAGAAACAAACATTATGACAGCTTTTGTACTGCTGGACCTTTCTCCTTATCTTACCCATTGGAGAACATTTCTTTTGGCAAATCAGAACACAGTGTATAGACATAGCAAATGTGGTTAAAAATATCATTTTCTTTATTCTAGTATGATGCGATTGTTTGACATGACATGTTTTATCAAGCTTTAGCAAGTAAATGTTCATGCATGAATGTTTTTAATTTTATTGTTGAATTTGGACATGTTGAGACCAGACTGCTGAACTGCACCATAAGACCCTTTCCCACTGACAATGGCCTGCCTTTGTTTTATTCAAAATCCAACTTGACTGTAGCAAAACTTTTATAGTCTTAATCGTTCAGCTTCACACTGGGGATAAAAATTGCACTTTTGGCTGCATTTCCCATCCGATCCTGAAACATTGCTCCAAATTATTCACATCCACCGATTTTTCACCTCACCCCTACGCCCACATCGGCTTATTTTAGTCTGTGCTTCCCAAGTGTTTTATCATCGGGGAGTCACCCTGACATCTCTCTTACCTCAGCCATTTTGTGCTTGCGGCCTTCTGTGGTTCCAGCTTGCATCTCTGACACGTTCTCCTCCAGTGAATCCCAGCGATTTAGCCAGAGGGTCCATTACGAGCAGCTTTGGTACTGAGTCTCCAGCCCGCTTCTCAGGGGAAGTGCTGGTCATCCTGTGTTAGGGTAATGTGCATTACAAGTGGTGCAGTCATAAAGCTTCAAAAGCACACCATGAGTTAGAGCACGAATATGAGGCTTCAGGGATTAGAGTTGGAACCGAATCTGATTTACCTGCATTATTCGTAGTCTGAAGCAGGAAACTGCTGTATGGGTTAAGAGTAGAGAGTTCATTAGTGTGGCCTCCAGTGCTGTTCCTTTTTGACTCTGTCCTGTTGGACTCTTTTAGATGTTCTCAGTTTCTCCTCTGATCAGCACATACAGGCTTCAGGAAAATTAAGTACATTTTTGTAGAGAGACTACACTGTTATTGCTCATTCTCTGCTGAAAATTGCTTTTAGCATAGCCGCAGGTTGTTAATTGGAAATTTCTTTATAATTGACTCTCAGTTTATAAGTGTACACTTGCCAGTTGTACATGTTCAATTAGCATTTGTTTGGTGGGGAGATGTCTGTAATCCAGTGACTTTCTGCGTTTCTCAGCATCTATCGGTGCAGTGTTTCCGTTTAAAGAGGGGGGTTGACTGCGATTTCACTTTTTTCATTTTAAATAGTGTGCAATGTTGCTGTTGGTGCATGAACAGTATCTGCCAAGTTTCAGCGCTGAAAGTTCAGTGTAAGCAGAGATATCGTCTTTTAAAAATCAGGAAGTATGATTGCCTACAAAAACGACTCGATTGGGACTACAGCTAGGTTATGGTACGTCACTAACCTACACATTTGCATCAACCCCTCCCTCAGAATATGCAGAAAATGGCCTGCGCAATGCGCATATTTCTGAGGCACGTCGACTCATCGAGTGTGTTGTTCACGCAGCTGTCAGGTCTTCTGTGTTCGGGCTTCCCATGGACGCTATTCTTCCTCAACAATGGATACAATTTATGTTTGATTATGTTCCTGAAAATTTTCGAATCGTAATCTAGCAAGTTCTTTAGAAACTGTTACTAAAACATGAAGCAGTTCCAACTTTAAAACAAGAGGCAGCAGTTGTTGGGCCACAACCTGTAAGTAGGCTAAGACTTAATCATTTTAAATGTATTTGCATGTATAATTCAAGACGTAGCCTTGTGTTTTATTTTTTTCAAATGCCAGCGCTGGCTTTAGCCTATTATGCTATTTTGTGTCTACGACAAACGCGTACAAACATTATGGACCTGAATTTACTATAAGTACTAATGTTTTAAACGTATTTTTCATGTATATATGCTTTATGACGTTATTTTCGATTTGATCAAGAACGTAAACATGCCAATGCTGTTTGAGTATAACATTAGTAGCCAGTCAGTTGCTATTGTTGCCAGTCAGATGCTATTGTGTAAAACAAACGTGTATAAAGTTAAAAAAATGTAGCAAATTATCATTCAGAAACGTTTAGTAAGAGCCGTGTGTGGTGAGGTTCTGTTTGACTCTCTTCATCGCGGCTTTATCGGTCTGATTCTGCCTGAAACTGATACTGCAGTTCGACACCATTATTTACATCTGGACCGGAGCTCATGACATGCCCGTAAGGTAATGGGCGTTAATCTTCCGGACAACGTGAGTGACAGTTTAGCCAATCACAACACACCGGACCAAACTAACCAATCTGAGCTCACGACGTGATTCTGAGGGAGTGTTTCATAGAATCAGGATGTGAACCACTCGTTCAGGGGACAGAGGAGAGCGCGGCTTACAATAAAGGTGAAGTTTATGAAAAATAAGACTTTTTAAAAAAGAAAAACCACGAATACATGTTATATTGCACCCCATAAATACAATCATGCAAAGAAAAAAGCAGTCAACCCCCCCTTTAAAAACGACCTTTTGCTACGTTTGCACCTCCCATCCAGACTAAAACAGAAAAAACGAAGACCTAAAACAGAGAAGTTTAGAAACGCTGCAGCTCTGTTTTGCCGTTTTGAATCTCTGTAGGACGTTTAAGTGAAGACGGGACAAAACAGAGGACTTCAGAAACAATGACGTAGAGGCTCACGCTCGGTTCTATGATTGGGTGTCATCAGTGATGACGCGTGTCCTTCCCTGATTCAGTCAGCCACCCATCACATGACCCGTTTCCTGTTTACAGTATTGGTGAATGGTCACGTGATATGCGTTTTCAGTCGTTTTATTGTGGACGGAGATCAATTCTAATATGCGGATAAACGCTGGTGTGGACTGAGATTGTATTCGTTTTAATTCTCCGTTTTTAAACAAAAATGCAGTAGTGTGGATGGGGCCTCAATTAAAATTGTACAGTTGAAGTGGAATTAAAATTTAAAAAAAGCATTCTCAATTCTGCTCTTTATGGTGCACAACACTGATTGCATCGTTGTTTGGCAAACGTAAGCAAATCAACCTAGAATTACACCCTGGTTTTACAGGATATTAGATTTTAATAACACTCTGCCGTGGATATACTGTAAACAGTATCACAGGGCCTGAAACAGTTGTCACTTTTCTAATGTTGCATGATATGTATGAATAAAATTTAAAATTGAAGCTTATTGAGAAAAAAAAAATGAGTGAATCATGAGATGGCCATGATGTGTTCGTTTGGATCTGAGAAAATAAAGAGATTGTTCTCATCATCATTAAATCTTCAACCTCATTCATAGTCCAAGCATCTCGACAGGCTCCAGATGACAGTCGTTTTCCCATTCAACTGCAGGGCGATTCACATACTCTGTCTGTCATTAATCAGCGTCTCTGAGAAGCGTGTTAATCTTAATGGAATTAAATAAATGCACTTTTAATGAAACTTCTCATTTTGACTTCCTGCCTGGGTGTCATTTCTCTTAGACTGACTATCATCCTCCCCTATCATTTTTTTACATTATCTCCTTGGAAACTATCATCTAAACAGAAGCTCATGCATCATCTTCCCTCACGTTGTATCTTGGCTCTGGTTCATGCTGATGGGAGGATGGAAGTGTCTTATTACTGAAGACTATGACTGCATCTATTCAGAGCAACGTTTTTACTCTCATTAATCACTGCTGTTTTTGCCCAACCCCCTTTTTCTCTTTCTCTTTTCTGGTACATTAAGTGCTGCTCTATAAGGTATATGTGGGACTGTAGCCATACTTTAGGACCTAGGACTGCAATGAAAGCATTGTGTTTGATTTCTCTGCTTTAACTCACACCATTGACGGCATTAATGAAGCATTTCTGAGCTTTGAAAGAAGAGGAAGAGTCTACTTCTCTCCTCAGGGACTGAGTAAACAGTATGTTTTCCGACTACCCGATAGCCCACCCTACAGACCTGCCTGTTAATCCATTTAACAGGGAAACACAACACAGACTGGAATTTCCAAAATACTGGGAATTCAGAATACTGGGAGTACCCATCACAATATATCAAAAAATTATGTAATTATTTTTGGCCATCCATGCCATCAATTCAACATTACTAACTATGTACAGTACCATTCAAAAGTTTGGGGTTGTTAAAATATATATTTTAAAATTGTATATATTTTATTTTTTTTTGTTTCTGAAAAAAAAAAGCCTTTTGTAAACTTTAGTTTACAAAGACCTGAAACTCACAGAGTGGTCTGGGGTGTTCACTGATATGCTCACACAAAAATCGCTGCAAAAGATGCTTTCCAACAGGTTTTATCATAGTTTTTGTACCAAGTCAAGTCGATGGAGTCGGACAAAAACTACAATAAAACCTGTTGGAAAGCATCTTTTGCAGTGATTTCTACTGATGTAGTTAACTAATGTTAAAGGGATAGTTCACCCAAAAATGAAAATTCTTTCAGTATTTACTCACCCTCATGTTGTTCCAATACCGTAAGACCTTCGTTCATCTTCGGAACACAAATTAGGATATTTTTGATGAAATCTGAGAGCTGGATCACTCCTCCATACTAGTGCATAGGCTTCTTGAGGGATTGAAACTTGCCGGCCTTGAAAAGTTATTAAAGACATTGTTAAAATAGTCCAAGTGACTACAGTGGCTCAATCTTAACTTTATCAAGCGACGAGAATATATATATTTATATATATTAGGGGTGTAACGGTACATGTATTCATATTGAATCATTTCGGTTCAGAGGCTTCCGGTTCAGTACGCATATAAACCGAACGGTTGCTTGGGCCATTTTTCCTGCCGGCAATATTCGTGCCTGGCGCGGCCCAACACAATGTTGCGCAACATCAAATAGGCAAGCATAATGAAAGCAGAATGAAACTACGCTACTCGTTATGTGCTTCACGGATCATTTATCAGTTCAGACCAGCAACATCTGTGCAGTGCGAGCCGATCTCGATCAAGCAACACTGTTACCACACAGCGCTAAGAGATCCGGTCACGAAAACATTAGAATTTGCCACTGAGGTAATAACATCACTGCGAGATCTAGTGAGATGCATTCACATTTCTCCGTTATTAACCGTAGATCTCTATTAGATCAAACAGCGCTGCCATGGAAACCAGGATAAACATTGTGCTGTGAATGAACTAGTAATACTTTACGTCCACAGACAGGCAACATTCACCATGGATTTAATATAGTAACACTAACTGGAACCAGTTTGGCTGGAATGGTGAAATGCTTTCAAGTACTTCACACTTCTTTTTCCAGCACTTCAAAATTCAAATATTATATAAATAAATATATATTTAAATGTTATTTTTTATAATGACCAAAACATTATTTGTTCATCCTTCAAAGATGACCCCCATTTAGAAACCTGAAAGTTTCAAGATCTAGGAAATCTCACACTCATTTAAAAATATTTTTCCTTTAAACAAATAGGAAATTTCTCTGGCATTCCTTTCTTTTTGCTGTATTGAAAACGTACTGAACCGTGAATTGAAAACCAGGTACGTACCGAACCGTGATTTTTGTGTAACGTTACACCCCTAATATATATATATATATATATATATATATATATATATATATATATATATATATATATATATATATATATATTAGGAAAATATAAAAATATATTCAAATATCCTAAAAATATATAATAGGAAATACTAATATATATATATATATATATATATATATATATATATATATATATATATATATATATATATATATATATATCCTATATAAAATACTGAAATAAGGAAATTAGGAATCAGAACCATTAAGAGGGACAAGAATGCTTCACATTTCCCATCCCCAGTGTTGTGTGATGTATTTTTATATTTTTATGCACTGATTCAGTTGAGCTGCATGGTGACATTTTGGAGCTTTACCATCTCTTTGAGTTCTTTGAATGAACACAATCGGAAAGTTTCACCTCTTCTTTTCCCTAGGATATTCTCAATTGACTAGAACATCCAAATTAGCAAGAAGACATATATTATAATGACAGGTCCGTCCCAGAAAACTAGTAGGAATCTGTTTGGTGTCAGACCTGGCCTGCAAAAGTCTTGTTGATCTGTCAAATACTGATGAGCTGCCAGAGATGAGTAATTTTAAGTCCTTTCCTTCATCTGCAGTGTTTTAGTCCAGTAAGCAGTTGGGGACAAAACTCTCCTGGGCCTTCTGGAGACCTCCAAACACTCACTCTCTCCCTTTCTATGCTGACCTGAAAATGAGGTCAAGCCTGCTGTCAAACAGATGAAAAGCATGATCTTCCCCAGGAGGAGAAACAATGTGAAGTGCATCCGCAGCCCTCCCTGCTTACATCCTTCGTGGAGGTGCTCATAATAGTGCTTGGCTCTGGACAGCCAAAGCAGAGGAGAGGAAATATTCTTATTATCTTGATGCAGAAGCTCATCTCTCTATTCCCTCTCCTCCTTTATTATCCTTCTCTCTTCTCCAGTGACTTTTGGTCTTTCAGTGTTCAGTCCTGGACTGGAGGAAAAACGATATATACGAGATAATTAGCATGGCTAACACATCATGCTGATACAAGTCTCTAATTTTCCTAAGTCGTTCATCTTAATATCGCTGTAAACATAGTGTGTGTTTGATATGACCTATGTTCATTGAAAAATCATTGTCTTACCAATTGTTTAAATGTTTTTAAGGTTTATGATATAATGTATTATCCACTATTTGAAGTTAGATGTGTTCCTCTGTCAACATGTTTTGTTGATCCTGGAACAACATTCCTGCCAAAAATGTTGTCCTAACCATTTATGTATGGAATATAACCCTAACCATTATGGTACTGTTATGGTATATAACCCTAACCATAACTTATCCTTAAAGACAGATGGAAATGATTGCTAAATAACACTGATGTAGAAGCACCTAAGTCCCTGGTTGTAAGTCTAAACTTGACTCAAACTATAAACTTGTCTTTCAAATCTGATTGGTTGATTGTAATGTTGTTCCAGGAACAGTTCTAGAGTAGAGTCAGTGTGAGTATCTCTTTCACGGGATTTTTCTATCTATTCATTCACAATTTTATTGGTTTATTAATTTATCAGCATTTAAATTCATAACTATTTATATATTTTTTGTTAAGTATATTCTTATAAACAAAAACTTTTCAGACAAAAGGGTCAAGATTTATTTATAAAGCACATTTCCAAGCACTCACTACTGCCCCAAAGTGCTGTACAAGTAAAAGAAATAACATAAAATAAAACACAATAAATATTCAAGAAACATTTAGAAACAACTATTCCAAAAATATTTAAAACAGACAACAATTAATAAAATGTCACAGCTCAGCTGATATTAAACGCCAATGCAAAAAGGTGAGTCTTTAAGAATGATTTAAAACACTGGGCAGAGGAAGCTGCTCTGATACAGAGAGGGAGTGAGTTCCACAGCATAGGACCTGCTACTGCAAAAGCTAAGATAAATATGAAGGTCCTAAACCATTTAGAGATTGAAAATTAAAGACTAAAAGATGAAAGATTAAAGACTAAAAGATGTTCACACAAAATATGTTTTTGAAGCATCACTTGAGTAACTACATAAATATAGTCAGTGGTAATGTGTTTCAGTGGCTGACTTTATCAATGAAGGACATTGAATTATTAACCACCCCAACAGACCCACTATCTCCTCTAACTTCTCTTTTGACCCTAGAGCCAACGCATTCTCATCCTTTACCATCATTTGGTAATGCTATGCGACAAAACGGCGCTATGCTACGCACATGGCACCCATTATCGTTAATATAACACTGCGCTGTGATGGGAAGGTTTTAGGTGTGGGTCAGGTGCAGATAGTGCTCATATTACGCTAAAGGATTTATGACGCCTTAAGTTTGTATGTTAAATTACAGCGATAAAGGGTGCCTTGTGCGTAGTATAGCACCGTTGAGTACTGAGGAACGGGCTGCTAGAGCTCATGATCTGCATGATTTATCCTCCCCTCACTACATTTCTTTCTGGTCAGACCTGATTCTGTCCACTTGCCCTCAGTACGGCCCAGCACTCTCTCTCCAGCTGAGCCCTTAGAGTAATGATGACTTCCTCCGCTTAACACTCATACATCTGTTCTTCTCCCTCCTCATCAGTTGCTCAATCACCCTGTCTTTTCTGGATGAGTTTGCCAGGAAAATCTGTTTTTATAACAAAAAAATTTGAATGGATTGATTCATTTTTTATATTATTAAATTAATTAGCTAAGCAGCATTCCAACAGTGCTGAAATTTACACACATAGTGTGGTTTATTGATTTATTTATCTCTGAAAGTCTCTTATGCTCACCATGTCACATCCTCCGTCACAAGTCTAGATCTCCCACAATCCTTCTTGGTCATCACCTGCACTCACTTCTCAAACGTCTGCGATTTACCATCAGCATCTCTGAGCTCACCCTTCATAAGCAGTCACCGTCTTGTCATTCTATACCCAATACCTGACCACTTATCTTTGGATAGTTACCTGTGCATCGAACTGGTCCATCCTTCGCCGTCTTCATTCTTTTGTGTTATCATCTGCTAGTCTTTAGCTCTCCAGCCACTTCTCTTCACTACCTACACAGTATTCAGAGTTTACCAGGAACTATCTGCAATCCAGTGACTCACCTTCTATGTCATTCAGTAAACTTCTCCAGGATTCTTTAATGAATAGAAATTTCAAAGGAACAGCTTTTTTATGTAATATAATATCGGTACTGACCTTAAATCTTTTCTCTTTATATATATATATATATATATATATATATATATATATATATATATATATATATATATATATATAGATATTTACTCAGTGATATATTAAAGGCATAGAAGAGCATCCAAAGCTAGCACAACTACTCTACAGGCTACTCTATAATCCCGTAAACCATTTATGACTGGCTCTGCCATCCAACACCAACAATTACCTCAAAGGTGGGTGTTTGTGCTAGTAGTTTTTCAGTGTTTTAACTTATTCTTCCATAATGTCATGGAAATCTCTGACAATCTCTGACAAGTGTAGAAATGTGGCATAAATCTGTGTTCAGACGGAATGAAAGCCACAGAGTGAGAGAGATAGAGAGAGAGAGTACGTGAAGTCAATTAACTGCTGTGTAGGGGCCTTTTTTTATCCACAGGGAAGTGAAGGAGAGCTGGTTTTTGAGATGCATGCAAGGGTCATCCAGTGGACAAGTGATCAGATGTGACTATGCTAAAAAGAGGTTTTGGTTATTAAATGACCACACTTTAGGATTAAATCTACATTTTAAAAATTTTACAAATGAGCTCAAGGACTTCAGGGTGATTCCGACCTGGAAAGTAGTGACTGTCAGTGGTACAGCAACAATGAAAACCACAAGTCAATGGCATTGCCATTATCCTTCTGAGGGAGCTTGATCCATGTGTTCCCATGTACAGAGTTCCTACTCTAGTGACAAAAAAAAGAGTAAGGAGAGCTGCATTTGAAAGAGATCAAATAGGTAGGCGTACTGTATGACTTAAAATAATAGCTCACTCAAAATTTAAAATTGTCTCCCAATCAAACCCAGGATTCTTCCAATGAAATGCAAAAAGGGGACAGTTTAAATTTTTCTCTGCAGTTACAGCAGGGACAGAAGCTTAAAACATGATATAAACACACCGTGTTCCAAATCTTTTGAGGCCATGTTTATTTGTATAGGGAACAGACAAAAAAAGTTGTTATTCACTAATAATCTTGAGTTATTCCTTAGTAGCCTACATTCATAAGAGTTATTGAGAAAATGAGCACTATCCAATTCATAAATGAATAACTATTATCTTAAAGGCACACTATAGCTGCTTTCTGACCGGAGGGACTTTTGCAGTTCCTAGAACCTAACGTTCCTATAACCCTTTTTTCTCATGTTCTGACCGGACTAAATTGGGGATTTTTTAGTTCCTCAGACCGTAGTTCATATAACTCTTTCAGTACCTAGTCTAGAGCAAGGACTTTTTTAGTTCCCTTTCTCTAGGTCTACGTTGATTGGTTCAACTTATAAGTCATGCCCACTGTCAAAACACGGAACTTGTAGCGCTTTGTGTTTTTGCAAAACATTACAACGAGGTTTAAGACAAACATAACGCATTCAACCAGCTAATTGCTAATGCTAGCTAAACTTACCCATCATTTTGTTTGACTCCTGCACTCTGCTCTTTCATCTTCTTCCATCATATTACTTAATATCATATTATGCTGGAGCCTTCGTCTTCTGTTTCTCTGTACAGAACTCAAGCATAATCTTTAAAAGCCGCCGTTCGTTCTCCGTTATCTAAGGTCCCGGCAAGGCAGAACAGGAACATTGCAATAGCCATGCTGGTTTGTTGTTGTATGTGGCCGCACTACGCTATAAAGACCATCGCAGTGCTTGCGTTACCCCTCCTACCAGTTCCTATGGCCACTTGGCCAGTGCGAACGCAAGCAGCAAAACCGAGTTTGGGGAGAGTATTTCTTAGAACTGTTAAGAAGTGGACAGTTCCTATAACTAAGTTCCTGTAACTACTTGGTCGGAAAGCGGCTTATGCAGGAATTCCGTTTTTGTCAAACAGTGACCCCTTGAGTCGATGTGGAGTACTTTATTTTAATAATTTAATGCATTTTGTGCATTTCGAGTTTCTCGCGAGATTTGTCGGGGCGCTCCTCTCAAATTTGCATTGCTGGTTTTTCCAGCAGCAACCCCCCCCCAAGCTTTACTACCAGGATTATTCGCCCTACTGTGAGTTTGTTTACCACCGAAATGACTTATGAAGTATGTTATATTACAGCCTGTTCTCATCCCAAGGCATCATATACTGACATTTTTGCCAATGCGTAAACATCCAACGCACATGGCACCCTTTAGCGTCAATATGAGACGTAGATATATATGGGCAAGAAGGCGCCTCCTAGTGGTCTAACCCTACCCACAGCTAAACCTACTCATAACCGAAGCGTGTTATATTGACGCTAAAGGGTGCCATGTGCATTAGATGTATACGCATTGGCAAAAGCATCAGTATGTGATGCCTTGGGATGAGAATGCGTTGTATATTAAGGTACAGTTCTTGCATAGAGTGCCTAAGTCAGATCTTTTCAATACATCAGTTGAGACGTTTCACAACTTTGGTCTGTTTTCGCATAATGATGTATGACTTAAAATAAGTCATAGGTTTGGAACAACATGAGAGTGAGTAAATAATGACAACATTTACATTTTTGGGTAAAGTATCCCTTAAAGAGAACACAGTAGGATTAATCTTATTTCTAGAAACTGTAGAATAAACTGCACCATCTAGAATCTAGAATCTCACTCTGGAATGTTTTTGACTAGTAGCATCAGCTGCAGTATTTCATTAATGTAACTGTTTTTTCTCCGAAACCTCCCGAGTATAGCAGCAATAAATAAATGTCTGCTACTGATAACTTTTATGTCATGTAAATGATGCGGTCATTGTGCAAGTCTGCCATGGTACACAATGAATTGCCAGAGAGCACGTTTACTAAGTCTCTGTTAATGAGACAGCTGTTTGTTATTTAAGTAAATATGGCAATTACCAGCTGCTCAAAAGACTCACTGCAGGCGTTAGAACCACTTTTTGAATTCCTGAAACAAACCATATTCTGAATCTGTCCTTGTTTAGTCCTTGTATGTGATACACTTTCTCTTTTTCTCTTTCTCGGGCAGATGTTATAATCAGCAGTGCATGGACTGCTGTCCTTTAACAATGCAAACGTGTCCAGTTAATGACCTCATAGTTCTTAAAACAAAGAAAGGGAGTACGCGGGAGTGGGAGAGAGAGAGCGGAGCCCCACGGGGGAGCTTGCAGGTGCGTTGGGACTGCTCCAGAACCATCGCGGGTACATTTCTAGGCTGCTGCTTCACCACTGAACGGCGTCCAACCTTGCAGTAAAAAAAAGAAAAAGCACAGCTTTGTGATCAGGGACTATTAAGAGCAGGTCCCCTCCTCCTCCCCACCACCAAAGCTCTGCCAACTGGCCACAGAAACAACACGTGGGGCGTCTCCTCATAGCTGAGTAGCCAGTTTTACCGAAGCCACAGAGAACTGAATTACAGCAACGGGACATTTTACACAGTGTGTGAAATAAAACAGTGATTGAGGACCTTCGAACTCGAGGCTTGGGCCATCTCTCCTGTTTACAAGAAGTGCTGTCAGAATAGATGGGTATGAGGGGTGTTTTCTGAAACATTTTATTGCAAATATGTATTACTTTATAGGTAAATAAATCTAGCCTACTATACTATTTGGGTAAAATATATTTTTAAGATTGTTCCACTCTGCGTAACATCATTTCAACTAACATGGAGTGATTTAATTCAATTTCAAAATGAGTTTATGTAACCATTGTTGTCTTGGTTAAATCTATATATGTTCCATGTGTTTGTAAAATCATACATGCTTAAATGATCCAAAAAGATAGTCAAATGTTGGTGCTTGGATAGTAACTGAAACAACACAGTCTCATGAAAGTGCGTACCTATACCACGAATGTCATTTCTTATGGCATTTTTATGCCAAAAATGTTTTTTTGTGTGCATAGATATCCCAGGATCTACAGGAGATTACAAATGAGATTGATTATTTATATAATAGCAAGAAACTGTTACTAAAACCAGTTCCGTCTTTAAAACAAGAGGCAGCAGTGTTGGGCCACAACCTGTAAGTAGACAAACCTGTAGTATGTGGTGAGGTTCTGTTTGACTCTCTTCATCGTGGTTTTCTCGGTCTGATTATGCCTGAAACTGATACTTCAGTTCGACACACATTTACATCTGGACCAGAGCTCATGAGCGTGCACGTTTTCGCCCGTAAAGTTAATGGCCGTTAACCTTCCGGACAACGTGAGCGACATTAAGCCAATCACAACACACCGGGCCAAACTAACCAATCTGAGCCCACTACGTGTTTCTGAGGGAGTGTTTTCATAGAATCAGGAAGTCAACCGCTCGTTCAGGGGACAAAGGAGAGCGCGGCTGACAATGAAGGTGAAGTTTATGAAAAATAAGACTTTTTAAAAAAGAAAAAAACACGACTACATGTTATGTATGCACCCCATAAATACAATCATGCAAAGAAAAATAGCAGTTAACCCCCCCCCCTTTAAACCATAACAAAGTTACTTTTGTGTCTATTCTGAATCAAATCTCTCTCGTATATCTTTGCCCTCTGTTATTTAATACATTCCATGTTTGTCAGCAGCATAGCAAGTCCTAGTAGGAAAGTTTGACCAAATTAGCACGAGTAACTGTGGCGGGTGTGGCTTAGCTAAGGGTCAGTTGTTGGGTGAGGAGTGTGGTGTTTTGTGGGAAGACTGCTCTTTAAAATACGAAATACTGATATATTTATGTTGCCAGTGCTGCTGATTCAGATTTGAATCATTAGTGGTCAGTGGCTGAATTTGGTCACTGTCTTTTTTTTTTCAATATGAAATGCAGATGTTAGATCTGTAGACAAATGAGTTTCCAATTTGAAAGGAATAAGTTGTCAGCCTACATAAATCTTTCAATTCTGCTAATTGCAATCAGTACATCATTGAGTTTGAACTAAGGTGACCAATTTATGAAATCAAAAATTTTATTTATATATATATTTTTCTGTGATTCATATAGTACATACAGTGCATAACTCCTCGTTTTCTTTAACGATTAAAAGCAGACAACCAGTCTGGCTCTCCCCTTGGCTTTCTACAGACTTTTGACAGATTTTATACCACAAGGATTTTAAGACAGGTGTGTGGGTGTGTAAATCTCTCTGTCTCTCTCTTTTAATGACTCCCTCTGTTTTTGCCCCGTTGGAGGCGTTTATGCTTAGTCTCAGTGATGGTTATTGCAGGCAGAGTTAAGTCTATCTGATAAGGGCCTGTCGTAATGAAATATCTCTGGATTCTCAGGTGCTCGGTAGTTCTGGGTGGTTCAGTTCAGACGCTGGTTTATTGGCTCTGTCTTAAATTAAGTATTTGATCTAAAGCCACAGACATGCCAAATGCATTGTCAATTGTAGATTTCTGAGGGTCAGTGACAATGTTATTTTCCGTAATCTGAGATAAATTTTGTTCTCATTTAGTCTCATTGTTAGAGGTATTGGGACCCTACTCCCCCAACCCCAACCGAAACATGATTTCAATGGAGGCCACAGCAACCGGCCCCGGATATGGCATTGGTCGCTGATAAAGCTTTTGAATTATATTATGGGCTGTACATGTGTAGAGACTCTCAATATGTGCTGTTATGCTTTATCAAGTTAAACAGACACATATACCCAAATGTGACAAAACTAGCACTTTTACGCTGTTTTATGGTTTTTATGTTTGGAGTTGGAGTGATTGGAAACAGGAAAAAATACCAGAGGAGATGAAGCTCTTTTAACCTCTGACCTCTGCCAACACAAATCTAAAAAATAAAAAGACGGCTTATGTTCTCCTTTCCTCTTACATGACAGATATGGCTAATAAATGCTAAACGACTGTTTCAGGGACGGAGACTCTCTTATTCTTCTGCTCATTCCCATGTTGTGGTGTGCTTTGTTTTGTACAGCCACAGTGACATGGTCCATTTCAGGAGGGCTGGTGTTGACGCTATGCAGGGACTTTCCTCATCCTGTTGGGCCGTGGTTCAAACGTTCTCTCTCCATTTTTTCTTTCCTTTTCTTTTCTCCTCTTTCATTTTTCCAAGGAGCTGGACATACTTAATACACATTATCTCTCACATCCATCACTCAGCTATGTGCTAAATGACATCACCCAGGCAACAGAGAAAGAGAGAAAGAGAGAGAGGGAGAGAAGAGAGAGAGAGGAACTGAAGCTGAAGCTCCGAGGACAAATGTGTCTACCGCTTATGTTGCTTTCTTATAAACCAATTTAAGACCTGTCATAATTGTTTGAAATGCAACAGCTCAGAGACATTTCTGGTTATGCATTTTAGTTACAAACAACATTTGGGATTCTTGAGAACTGTTTGTTCGAATGGGAGAGTCAAACAACCACCAAATTAAGTTGACAGTTTGATGTGATTTGGTTTCTCTGGCTGAACGCTGGTTTGGCTTTATACTGTGCCGAATGCTTTGCCACTTTATTGTCTCACATGTTTAACGAGTGAGAAACACCCTGATCTCCAGCTCTCTGGAGGGTTTTAGTTGAGGGGAGTTGCCCTGGATCCTAAGCTCAGAAGCTCCGAATTTCACATTGGAAAAGCCTTCGAAAGGTGGCAAGAACTCCGCCGGCAGAAGGGCTTTCAATCCAAAATTCAGGTAACCGATTAAAAAAAAAAAATTGCTGGACAACTTGGCTCAATCCATTTTTTTTTTTTTTTTTTTTATTTGATGGGAGTTCATGTTCGCCTAACCAACATAAGGGAGGGTGGAAGGGAAGGGATGAGGAGGAGGGAGGGTCTAGCTAGCCTCTGTTTTGTTTGACAATACTTCAATTGTCAACAAAAAGTGACGACACCCAACATCACTTCGAGCACCTTTAATAGCTAACTGTAGTTAACCACCCAAACCTTGACCTGTTTTGCCCTTTATCACTTTATAAGCATCTTAGAGCATTGTTTCTACAGAACACTTCTATTGTCATTGACTGTGTCATGTATGAAATATAGCACTGTTGTGAACAGAGCCATTAGCAGCTTCTGGCTGTGCATCAGAGAGTCTTTAAGGTCCAACTGCTTCTCTGTGGGATTTGGAGTGCATTTCACATGTGAAAAAAATCACACGAACTCTTGATGAATGCGTTAAAGCGGCAAGAGCGACTGCACCAAGCTGAATATTAGCCTCTGTGGCACCATAACAAAATTATGGCAGAACGTTTACTAAACGCTCACTCAAAGGACCCCCATAACGCCAGAGGCCCCAAATCTCTCCCTGCAGTGTCCCAGCAGGAAAACACCGCCTCTCTGGCCAAGCTGCATTCCTCATAATGGCTTTTTACCTTCCAGACTCACAACCACAAAGCTGTGAATATGACTTGATTTTTAATCATGCGACGGCATTTTTCAAAGCATTCTGCTGCGCAATTAAAAAAAAATCTATATATAAAAATCAAGACCTACGATTTTTACTGGGGTGAGAAGCAGCCGGGCCGCCCAGTGTGTGTCTGTGTGGGGAGGGGGGTGAAGTGTGTTTGGTAGAGAAAACCATGCTGGTTATGGCACTGTAAATGTTCATGGTTTGTTGCGTCTTCAAAGAACTGAGAGGATTTGACTACGGAGAGAGAAATATGGCCTTTGTTACGTTTTTTGGATGGAGAACGGTTCTGTTTTAGATCTTTGGTGAGGGGGTGACTTTCAACGAGCTGCTGAATGGCTGTCCTTAAGATTGCCGATAAGGTCTGTCAACAAACCGCCGGACCCCGTTTGATGGATATTGTCTTGGTGTTTGATTGTGTAATGTCAATACATCACCATTACCAGATCATACTCTGTTGTGAAACAGTGATCAGTCTTTGGGCGAATCATTCCTTTGTAATCTCCCTTTGGTTAAAACAAAAAACAATAAAAAAAAAAACAAAAAAAAAAACAGCCAGAAGTATAACTGTAAATAATGTCGTTAAAAACAGAACGAAACACGCAAGAGCATTGGCTTCCGCTCATTACATCATCAGCACAGTTGTGGTGTGTGCTGGCGCTGCTGTTAGAATGAAAACAGCGCTGGGCTCTGACCTCGCTGGTACCCAGAACACACCACATAAAACCTCACCAACCAGCATCTTTTTCCTTCAGCCAACTCAATAAAACTCCATTTCACCCCTTACAAATATATACTCTTTCTCCACCACCCCCGACACACTCTTTCTCTCTCTCCCTGTAATTTTTCCTTTTACACAAACCACTGTATACACTTCATTAGAAGAGTCTTTAAAGAAGAAAAAGAAGATCATTTACTCATCCTCAACTCATTCAAAATCCTAGTTAGGGACTTTCTTTGAGGATCAATTTTGAATAATGTTCTGGTAGGTATTTTCCATGCCCATTGCAATATAAGGATAGTGAAGCTTTCAAGCACCTAATAGGACATAATAATATCCATATGACGCATTGTCTGTATTCCAATTGACCTATGGCTAAGCCACGCCCTCAAACGCAATGAGCCAATCACAGTGCGCAGCTAACCCAATGCACTCGGACATCTCTCTGCTTCCACTTCCATTGAAATGCATTGCACTTAGTCCGTTTTCATTCGTTTTTTCTTGTCATTTTAAGTTTTAAATGGTCAAACAGTGTGCATGGGGTACATGCAACTCTGCCTCTAGGTTCCCGAGAGGTTGGGCGATGGTGTGTATTTCTTTTACCCTGTCCCAAGCCACATCTCAACCAAGATAAGTGTCTGCTCTGGATTAAGTCATGCGATTAAGTTATGCGGTAGGCCACAACACCAACTAAACGTGGACAAATTAAACAAGGATGTCCACATCTGATCTAAGTTAAGTCAACAGACGTATTTGAATGTTATCTTTAAAATCTCTATTGTAACGTTAAGTCTAAACTTAGACGTACATTCGAAAAATTAACGTTAACTTCTAGCTGCGTTGTATATCATGTCACTTAGCTTCATTAACGCAATCTGGTAAATAACCGAGATAACAATGTTGTGCTGAATGATTCATGTAAATACTGTAGCACCAAACGGTGATGGCATTGATATGCGGTTTATCATGTTTACTGTGTGACCTGTACATTTTTGCCTGGAGCTGAAGCTTTTCATCAACCTTCTTAACAATAAAATTATTAATATAACCCTCCAATGCATAGTTAAGGCCCTTTAGGTGACTTCAAGATGATATATAATCTTTCTTCTCCAAAAATCACCAATTGCCTCCTGTGACCAGCTGCCATAGCGCCTGCCTGTCCCCGAATGTTGACTGTTTGTCCGAGTGAGTGGAGGGGGCGTGGCTTAGCCATAGGTCAATTGTTCCAAAGTCTTATGATTTGGTTTGTGCGACGAACAGACAGACGAATTTGCAGCTTTGACTAACATAAAAATGTGGTTCAAAAGTGACTTATGTGCTAGTGGTGCTTCATGTGCTACTGACAATGGAAAATAGACCAAAATAAATTTCACTGAAATGTCACTAATGTGACCACACCTCCTAGTCTGAAATCGTGAATGAATTATTCAGACTGTTTTGTGAAGCACATCAACAGATTAATTGAGAAGATCTGACTGAAAAGAACTATGTTCACATTGTCTCTCGTGATCATGCCAAGAACGGCTAGGCAAATATCAATTTGTTTTAGTTAATAATGACTTAAATTGTACTTTTGTACAGGTCTGGAATAACATGAGGGTGAATAAATTATGCAGAACTTTTTACCTTTTAGCTTGATAACTTTCAAGATGTAGAATTTATAATTGACATAAGATCACTTGAGATTAGTCAAATGAATTCATCACCTGATCAGAAATATAGAAGTGGATAGATGAGATGTAGGAATACATGTTGGTCAGTGTTGGAATAAACTAATGAGACTCATTTAAGATCTGTGCTCTAAGAGATTCAATGGCTTTCTATTAGAGAGACAGCAACAACAGTGCCCCCTGGTGGACAGTGCTTTATCTGCACTGATGGAGTTCACGCTCTGCTGCTGAAAAAAAAAAATCTGCCTGGACTTGAGCCAATAAAAAGAGCTTAATTTGCTCTGTTACAGATCTGTTTTCAGTATAGGGGAAAAGAGGCTAGAGCTACAGTGATATAGACAGAGTGGTTAGAACAAATGGCCAGTACCATAAATATAGCTTTGAGTAATCTTCTGATTTCTGTTTCTGTCAGTCTTTAAGTTTGGCCAACATGTCGTCCGCATGCCTAGCCATGTAGCCTTTGCTTTAATTTGGAAATGAGACACACGGTTGAATTCCCATCAGCCACACTGATAGTGAGCTTTATCTGGGTTTTTATTCAAGAGTAACATATTAAAGAACAAACAAAGGGAGTGCTGATATTACCCCTTATGTTTATAGAGAGATTCTGGTTCTGTTGACCGAACGTCTCACTCGGATAAGGGATAATGCTTTTGGCTTAGAGAATTACCCACAAACATATGCAAAATCTCAAGAGGACATATTTGTTGCCACTGGGTTCATAATGAGTTGACCTATTGAGATGGAGTTTCTCAATATAGTTTTTGACCTTTGACCTATGTCCTTTACTTAAGCCAAGTTTGCTACTGTATGATTTGAAAGCATCTCAAGTCAAAATTTAGAGGGATAGTTCAGCCAAAAATGACATTTCTGTCATCATTTACTAACCCTCATGTAATTCCAAACCTGCATGACTGACTGACTTTGGAAGACAAAAAATAAAGATTTTGATCTGTTTCTCACACAAAGATATCATATGGCTGCAGAAAACGTAGACTATTTTGGGTTTGAAACAAGATGAGGGTGAATAAATGATGACAGAAATGTCATTTATACATGAACTATCCCTTTAAGGATGAATAAGTAGAGCATACACTTTTTGAACACACGACACGTGCATCCCAAAACACTGCTTGATGGCCCGGTCATCTGTAACAGCAGAGCAAAAGAAGCCTACTCTGCAAAATCACACATCGCACACACACACAACACTGTTCCCAGCAGTGACCTGAGGCTCTGGTGTATGTGGTCCATGTAACACCGGCCCCTCCAGAGTGCACAACCAGCTAGAGCACCACAGAAAATAGACACACGTAGAGACGCACACGAGCAAACACACACTCACTCATACTCAAACTCTCATACATACACATACTGTGACACGGCCCAGCTGGAGGCAACACACCGTGGTTGGCCTGTCGCTATGGAGCTTCCTTCTCTGTGCTGTGCTTGGCAACCGATCACAGCACCCCCACATGCTGCTGAACTGGACTGCTGCCTTACAAACACACGCTCACATTGGCTACATCTCTCTGCATACTGACCATTGCATTCTGGGATAAAACATTGGAATTACAGTATGTACGTTTATGTACATTGTGTGTGTATGTACAGCACTGAGACCGCTCTTGTCCGGTTTCACAAAATTTAGTTTTGTTAGACATTAGTGCTGACATGCTCGCATTTCTGGTGTTGTTTTTGATTGGTGTAAACCCTATCTCACTGATCGTTTCTGGAATGTATGGGGAAAATTAAATCTGAACCAACATTTAGTACAGCAGGGTGTCCCACAGGGTTCTGTGTTAAGGCCCATTCTCTTTAGCATATATATACACCACAGTAATACTGTGTTTGACCCCCTTTCGCCTTCAGAACTGCCTTAATTCTACGTGGTATTGATTCAACAAGGTGCTGAAAGCATTCTTTAGAAATGTTGGCCCATATTGATAGGATAGCATCTTGCAGTTGATGGAGATTTGTGGGATGCACATCCAGGGCACAAAGCTCCCATTCCACCACATCTCAAAGATGATCTATTAAGTTGAGATCTGGTGACTGTGTGGCCATTTTAGTACAGTGAACTCATTGTCATGTTCAAGAAACCAATTTAAAATTGATTCAAACTTTGTGACATGGTGCATTATCCTGCTGGAAGTAGCCATCAGAGGATGGGTACATGGTGGCCATAAAGGGATAGATATGGTCAGAAACAATGCTCAGGTAGGCCGTGGCATTTAAACGATTCATAATTGGCACTAAGGGGCCTAAAGTGTGCCAAGAAAACATCCCCACACCATTACACCACCGCCACCAGCCTGCACAGTGGTAACAAGGCATGATGGATACATTTTCTCATTCTGAAAAAATGAGTGGATATTTTAGTCAAAGTTGCTCTTCTATCAGCTTGAATCAGTCGGAGCATTCTCCTCTGACCTCTAGTATCAACAAGGCATTTTCGCCAACACAGGACTGCCACATACAGTACTAGATGTTTTTCCCTTTTCACACCATTCTTTGTAAACTCTAGAAATGGTTGTGCATGAAAATCCCAGTAAATGAGCAGATTGTGAAATACTCAGACCGGCCCGTCTGGCACCAACAACCATGCCACGCTGAAAATTGCTTAAATCAGGGGCGTGCACCTGAGACCTGCGTCTCTCTGTAGGCAAGGGCATGGTGAGCTGGTGCCTGCTTACGTCACAGGCACTGCAACTTCCAGTAGAAAAAAATTCAACTGCAGTAGCCACCGTTCAACCTGAAGAGGCCAGCACTCATTTTTTACACAATATATTGTAGAATTAAATCACTGTCAAATGTCAAAAAATTACTCGAATCAATGAACAGCATTAATAAAGCCCCAGTCTTACAGATCATTCAATTAAAAAAGTTGGTTTAGGGTTTTAAACTCAGTTTAAGAAAAGTAAAACACTGAAAATCTACTTGTTGGTGTGCCAACGTGTCAGCCGTTCTAATTCAGTATCTGATTCGCCCCAGCGGGTAAATGGATATCAATATCAATAACATCAAATGGTTCCTTAACAGGGGTACATAGGCAGTGTGGAATTGGCCAGCCAATGAGAGAAAAGAACTTTCTCAGAAATCTGTTTATAAAAGTGGTCAGCTGGAGGATTTCTGCGGAAGAGCAGTGGACTTAACGAGTTTATAACTCCTTTGCAGCATATGTAATCAAAGGTTTAGAGTTCAATCCTTTGTATATGAGTGAGAGTTTGATCAAAGCTGATTTTCATCTGGCTGATTTTTCTTCAGCCTGGAGGATGAGCAGGAAATCAGGCTGAAATCTCGCAGGACTGTTCTCCCCCCCCCTCTTTTTCAGCCTCTATTATCTCCCTCTCTTACTCATGAGAAGGTAATCGAGCAGGAATACACACAAGCAAACAGTGGGAGGAATAGAGCCTTTTCTCTCTCTCGCTCTCTCTCTTTCTCTACGGGAGGGCAGCTTCAGGGCTACATTCAACCCTTGTGGCTTCTCCTAAACACTTGCACGCCTGTCAGTGGAAAGAGAGAGACTACAGAATGAGGGGAAAAAAAGAAGATATAAAGATGCAACTGATATCCCTCTGAGGCACTGGGTGTTTGTTTTCGTTGTGGGTGTCCTGTTTCCGAAAGCTGTGATTCTGTAGGCCGTGTTCTGCTCCTTACAAGCCGTCCGTTGTTTGAAACACATTTTTCAGCAGATGGAGTTTGTCCACATACAGGAGGTCGACTAGACAACAGAACCGAGTTCATAGCGACCAACCTGCCAGGAAAGAACAGTGCATGTCAGTGACACGACTGATGGATCTCCCAGCCCCAGGGTTGGTTTACTTTAGAAAACATGACAGCGAAGGAATTTCATAACAAGAAAATGAAGTGTTCTGAAGGCATTTGTTTCGTTTTTGGCCCCTAGCGAAGTCTCGTGGTTACACAGCATGTGTGTGTTTGTATGCTGCAGTCACATCAAAGCATCTTTGTGTCGAATGAAGTTCTAGCTGCTTTGGTTAATGAATGGAGGTCTTGTCGTTGTCTACAGTAGCAACACAGTTCAAAGACTCTATGAGTCAGTGTATAAAAACTTGTAAGCTTAAAAGTGCAGTTTAGTCCCTGATGCATATTATCGAATTGAGTCTGATCTAATGGTACATTCTGTTCAAAATACATAAATGCAGTATTACTGGAAGGTACAGAGCACATTTTAACAAGGAATAAGGCAGTAAATATTCTTCTCTCTTGGACATTGAATAATGTCGGATGTGCAAATTTCAGCTGCCATGACGGCTGTTTTATTTCATTAGCCCCATAGTTCCTGCCAAAGCGGGCCCTGAATGCTTGGATTTAGCTGTGATTGGGCCAGGAGTAGCGAGGGAGGGTACTAGAAGAACTACGTCCAATCCCAGCATGTTTTGTCAGGAAATTCAGACCTGACTGGTTTATTCGAGCGGCCAGGACAAAATCCTTACCATCTGCACCTTTCAGGCATTAAACTGTTCCTGCTTTATCTTTAATAGGGAAATTGAAGACAGTCCCTTTGGGATCCGAGCGAGACGAACACACACACACACACACACTAGCATAAAAGCATTCTGCACATAAACACACTCATACTAACACTCAGACACACACAAACACGAATAAACACACTCATACAAACACTGGGGTACAAACAGACATTCATAAACACACTCCCGACCACTCACAAAGAACATGTGCTCTAACACACACACACACACACACACACACACACACACACACACACACACACACACACACACACACACACACACATCAGAAGGGAGTGCCTCTCTCTCTCTCTCTCTCTCTCTGTGCCATGTGCTCTGGCACGCCATGCCACCTTCTATTAGTGTGTTTTTAGTTCAGCTTGAACTTTGGCTTTATTTACTTTAGGTCTGATTGGTGAAATCAACCATTTGTGACATTTATGCGTTTTTAGATGGAACTCATAAATAGGAATATCTGAGAGCTTTGGACTGAGCGAAGGGGAAAATATTCCGATATCGGTGATTCGGGATAAAAGCTCTTATTTTAGAACTCTTTAGCACAGAGAATATGGATTGTCTTGGCCTTCCGTTTTACACAGATTGTCTTCCGTTAGAACTCTGATCAAATACATGTAATGGGAACACTGCGTCTCTGAAGACATCAAAGCTGAACGAAAAGATGGAGAGGGATGGAAGGGAAGTTTCTGACATTTAAGTAGGAGAGACTGGGAGCAATTGTAACACTTTCCTTCCTAACTCACTGATTACTACAAATCTACCTCCCATATTTTGGGATAAGAAACTATATGTGCCAAAAAGTAACTGTCCCATAGACCTATAAGGGGATCATATTATTTATTTTAATAAAGAGGTCAGAGGGTTGCAGTCACTCCCATTATAATAAATGTAAAACATTTTTAATCTATTGAATTTTAAAATGTCGCAATTGCTCCCGGTTAGTAAGTCAAAAGTCTTGTGGACACATATTTAGTGTCTGTTTTGTGCCTTATGTGTTAACTATTTTTTGTTGTTGTTTTTTCAATAACCATGCATAAAAATATTCTCTTAAATATACAAACATTTACATACATGTAACTCACATATTATGGTAGCCCTGTTTGTGCTGAACAGAGTGTAATGTCACTTTTTCCATTTAATATGTTATAAGCAACTGAAAAAAAAACATACAAATGTCAGGGCATGTCAAAACATCTCAAGGACCCCCAAAATACACTGTGCCCCTAAGGGTTAAAGCACACAATAAAGTTACAGGATAATTTCTACATTTATAAAGTAGTTTTCACCATAATATGTGTTTAAATAAAAAGTCCAAGTTGGATTAAAGCAAGTTCATTTTTGTTTTACTAAAGTATACCCTTTAAAAAGGGTGCTGGATTGTATTTAATGTGCACTTGTAATGTCCTTTCAATTTATTAAAACATCTTTTTTTAAATAATTTTTTTAATATTTGTTTAAAAAAAAACGGCTCTTGCAGAATATTAGTAAAACAAAAGCCCACTTATGTGTACTGTAAAATTGTTTACTTAGTTTTTTTTAATGATTTGTGTTATTATTTTGTATTCCATTACATTCAGTTTGCAGTTAGAGTAAGTATACTATTTATTAAGTATTATTATTTAGTGTGCTAAAATGTTCTTTTTGACAAAAAGTAGATATTTTAAATGAATAATGTTTATTGTGTACGTATATTAATATTTTAAATTAAATTCAGTTTTATTACATATCTTGTTACAATTGCCTTGAAAATCTTCATAAAATACATATTTCATTTCATTATCTCAACTAATTGTCATTTAAATTTCTCACCAAGTAAAGAGTTCCCACTATTTTTCTCAAATAGATGGAGCATGTGTTAAATAAGTGTCATCACCCTGGCTTATTTGTAATTGAAGAAATTGAGTGTTACAAATCGTCCCCTGTTGCAATTGCTCCCGGTCTCTTCCATGCTTCATTTTCTGGATTAATGACTTTCAAAGGTAAACAAGCATACACAAATTGTTTAAGTTTGTTTTGACTTTTCCCAGCTTGGGAACCTCAGAGCAGTGCAGTGATGGTGCTACGTTATCTTCTGCTCCATGCAGGTCAGTTAAAGGATACAGTCCAGACAGTGGGTCTCTTTCACTGCACTGTCTGCTTGATGTTTTTTAAATCACCATGGGTCTCTAAGACCCCACATGTGAGGAGTGTAAGATTGTGATTACTTCCAGTAGAAACGATTATGTATGATGTATCGTACAGATGATAACTTCTGTGTGTGTGTGCCCACTGCATTAGTGTGAGGGCAGCCTGAAAAGGAAATTCATTCACAAGCCCTGATAAACTGGGACGATATTTTGATGTACACAGTCTAGACTGGATCATCATATCAGTTCTGATGTCAGAAGAACCCTGGAACATCCAATCAGGCGACCCAACAACCAGAGCATATGTTCTCTATTCTGTTTCTCTCTCTCCTTCACATCCTTTTTGCTCTCTCTCTTTTCTCCCACTCTCTCGTACCTGTTTAAAACCTTTGATATGTTTTTCCTATGGGGCAAATCAATGACAATAAAAAAAACGAGCACACAACTAATGCTGACGCGCAAAATCTTCTTTCCACAAAAGCTAGATAACTTTCTTAGCTACAGTCACACCATATTGAACTGGTAACCGTACATTTGGCCTGAGAGTCTGCAATGAGTCTGACAAACCAATAATTGCTTTGAGTCGGTCAGGAAGTAAAGCACAATTGTAGACTTTGGCACAAAAAAAATACAAATCTGTATACATAAATCTCCTAAATCTCTGACCCATCGTCATCTTCATCGTCTAATTTTCTGTCGCTCTTCGTACGTCATCTGGTATCATTGACCCGATTGGCTATGAGCTATGTACAGGCGCATTTGATAGACATCTTCTGCACCCAATAATACGGCTCTGGGCATTCGTAAACACTGACTCAAATACGAGAAAATGAACATGTGGTTTCTGGACCATGTCTCATTCTCAATGATACATGGTCTGGTGTTAGCCAGGCTAGGGAAATGTATTATTAATATACAAATCCTTTATACAGAGAATTCCTTTACCTTGTACATTCCTTTACCTTGTAAGGAATTCCTTTACTTTACCTATAACAGATAGGAGTAAACCGGGAGGTACATTACCTTTCTGATCTGTTATCATATTTTAATGGAATATGTAATGATTTAATTATCTTTGGGAACTTCTTTACTAGGCAATGGTGCTGAAAAAAGCAGAGCAGAAAGAGATGAGTGGATGGCGTTTTGTTCTATTGCTAGCCAAGAGGGGTGTCTACTTGAACAATGCCCGGAAAAGAATCCCGCCAATACATTAATGTTCTGCAGTTCGCTGCCCAGTAGTAATGAAGAAAGTTGGGCAAACCCAAACCCCCAAGCAATTTGGTTTACATTTTACACGTGTATTTTTTTGGAAATACAAGCAACTTTATAACCCCAAATGAAAGGTATAATTATCAAATCAAGATTTCTGAAAAATGATTTGGGTAAAAAGCAGGGCAAATTTAGAAAGAGATATACAAATCTAGGAACGATCACCATTTTAATTGCATTAATGTGGCCAATCTTTGAAATAGGGAGTGATCTCCATCTTTCTATGTCCTTTAGCAAAATAAATTAATTGAACTAAATCCTTTGGATTCTTAGGGACCACCACACCAAGATTTTTTATCTTGTCTAAAGTGATTTTAAATGGCAGGCTCTTCATAAATACTGGATCTATATTATCGCTGATGGGCATACATGCACTTTTTTGCCAGAATATCCAATTAAGCTACTGAATGAGTTTAATAAATCTAACAGAGGAGGAACAGAGTGCTCAGGGTCTGAAAAACACAAAAAGACATCATCAGCGTAAAGAGATATGATCAATCTGACCTATACTTAAGGGCGGAATCTGTGGATGAAGTCTAATGGCTATTGCCAAAGGTTCTATGGCAATGGTAAACAGCAGTGAAAGTGGACACCCCTGTCGGGTACCCATATGCAATTCAAACTGTGGTGATCCATCAAGATTAGTTTACACTGAAGTGTAAGGATGGTGATATCATCTAAATTAAATTATTTAATGGTGGTTAAGATGTTCTTCCATTCAACTTAATCAAAAGCTTTTTCTAATGTTAGAATAGATTATATTTAGGAATCGTCTAACATTTAAAAAGGAAAATATTTTTGGGATAAATCCAGCTTGGTCAGGGCGAATAGTTGAAATACATTTGTTTAATCTTAAAAAAAAAAAATCCATAAAGCGTTTATTGATATCCTTTGGATTAATCAATATTTTACCATCCCTTATCAGCTATACTATGAATTGATCTACTGGCATAAGTCATAAAAAAAACAGATTTTGTCCCTTCCTGGCATCAAAATTTTTAATTTTATTGATAATTTTTCTTGCTGTGGTATTAAAGATGTGTGAAATGGAAATAGCAAAAGATCTTTTTCTTCTGTATTGTGATGAACATATAAAGGAAAAGGATTATAGATAAAGAAAAACATGTAGGACAGAGACTTGGTTCTATATTGATTGATTGATTGATTGATTGATTGATTGATTGATTGATTGATTGATTGATTGATTGAATGGAGGTTGATCTGAATGCAAGCTTGAGGTTCGAATTTTAAGAAAGGGCTAGGTTTAAGTGGACTAAATGATTGTGGAAGTCTGGCATATGCCACCAAAGAGACGTCTGCCATTTCACTGGAAGATTGAGTAATGACATTTTGAGGAAGAGAAGGATTACGAGTTTTTTTTTATATCCTACTGTGGCCACTTTTTAACCAGCAGACGTGAAGAGAGATCACATAATCACAGATTTATTTATTTGTTTATTTATTTATTTATTTGACCGTTGACAGCTTGAGTTAATCATAGATTTTTTGAGGGGCTGAGATAAAAGACAGGACCCGAGGAGTGACATCCAAAAATTAAAAAGAAATTGTCATTATTTGCTCATGTTGTTCTAGCCCTACAATATTTCTATATATTTCTTTGGTTAAACTCAAAATGAGATTAGAAATTCTCTTTTCAATACAACAAACTTGATGTTGATTTACTTTTAGTATTTCACTGAAGAACATTGTGTGTGATTGGACCTACGTGAGGTTGAGTAAACGATGACAACTTTTGCTTTTGGGTAAACCATCAGTTTAACATCAACATTGGGTGCAAACGTCATATATACCCATCATGTATAATGCTATGATAAATATTTTATTCTAAGCTGTGCTCCATACAATCAAATTGAAATTAACTTGTAAAGCATATTGTTAAATCTTTTCTGAACGGAATCCTTCATCAGATGCTAGAATCCTCCGAGCAGTGGAGCCGAATGGTAAACACAGAGGGTACTTTAAGGCCATTATGTTCTCCGCTCCCTGGAAATGATTTCTAAACACTGTCGTAAATCCCAACACTCATCACTGAGGCCAGAATAAAGCCCTCTCCTACTTCAGACCCAGATAAACACTTCAAAGTGGAGCGGCCGCTCAAATTTGAGAGTGGAATTATAAGTAAGGCATGTTGGGTTTACTTTGCCACTGAAACTTAAAACAGACCGTACACATAGAGAGGTGTCTATTAATATTACCGCCACCCACATGCTAATGGCTCCTGCCAGCTCTACCCTCATTGACTCAGTCGGCTCTAGAGTACTAAAGCAGCTTTTTAAAAGGGGACGTCTCTTGTGTAAACAGAGCTGGAGAAGAGCGATGACATGACTTGCCGAAGTACAGGAGGTTTCCTTTCTCTGGAGTTAGCGTCAGCGTCAGATGCATGCCATCACTCGAATGACTGGATCGGCAGAGACTAATCGCACCGGAGGCACACGTACTCGGCTACGGGTAACGGCTTGGCAGACCTCGGCTCTCTGGAGGCAAATTTGCCATTCACAGTGTTCCGCCGGCTTATACGGTGTTCCCTCCCAAGGAATAATGAATGTTGTGGCAATGACAAGAACATCACCAGAGAACACTATTTCCCTGAGTTCTCGCAGGTCACTCTACCGCTCTTGGGATTCATCCACCTCTGGAGAAGTGATCAGGTTCTCCCCGAAGTTATTAATATTGTCATTAATAATTGCTAAGAGACGGTATAAGCATTACGAAAATGGAAACCCTAATGCCGATCCCGGATTTTGCAAAAAAAGGGCAAACTAGGCATAGTCAATGTGCCAACAAGAGGAAAAAGTGCCAGATTGAGGGCGAAAACGCTTCTGACAATTTGACGGAAAAATGAGCTGTCATTTTAGAGACTGAGGGCTGTTTTTCCCTGTTCTTGCCCAGTGGCATGAAGAAAGATGGCTAATAATACCACAATGGACACTTCCATTCAGAAATGATTCCACAATTCCACAGGTAACTCTAATGATGTGGTCAACTTGGCTGGGCATTTTTTATAGAAACTGCATTGTCATGGCAATTCTAGATCTGAACAACAGATTCACTGACTGTGTTCCAGAGACAGAGAGTGGAGCACTTTCACACGCGTTTAAGGCCGGAGAAGACAGAACGTCAACCCCGGACCCTTGTTCACCTGAGGAAAGAGAATAACACAAAGACTTGATCCAACATCTCTGCAGGAGATTGCAGTGTTCCTCCCTTTCTCCCATCTCTTTTCTCAGAGAGTTGCTTGTTTCTCTCCAGGGAGCCATATACAAGTGGAGGAGGGAAAGGAACTTGAACCAACCAAATTAAACACATGAAATAAGAGGGAAAGTGTTGTCATAGCATCCTAATGACTCAATGAAACCTCTGTAAACCCTGTTGAATTCAGGCCCTGGGCTGTAAATTGAGATGTCCTCACAGACTTTTGATGTCATGTGAAATATAAGAGTATTTTGAAAAGGGAAATGGCCCTAAAATACTCTAAAATACTCAGTTTGGGACAAATTTGAACGACAGGGACGTTTACTACAATTTGACTACAGTTTGTTTAATTTTTGTCTTATATACTTAAATGTGTATAAGCCCACTAGTAAATTTAAGTTATAGCCACCCTTTGACAAGATCAAATCAGGGAAACTTAATGATAGAAGTACTTCCATGAGGAAAGACATGCAGTTATTTGTCCTGTGTTACTTAAAAAAGTAACGTCCTTTATTTCGATTTACTTTGAATTTGAATGCTTTTTGTATGTTTTGTTTTTCTCAGTTATTAGAGAATGTGAACTGAATTTGAAGTTCGTGTCCATGTAAACAAAATCCTTGAACAACATTTTGAAGTTTCCCATGTAGGACTTTCATAATTGTTTCTGCATTACAGGCCATGTGGATTGTTTTCTTTTGTGGTAAATGTTTTGTTATTGTGTATCCGCCCAATCAATATATTCTGGCCCATTAAAGTCACATTTCATTCTTTTCATGTAGTTGTTCTTGAACATACACTCTGGATTCCAGAGCCAAAATGTAATGGAGGCATAGACTCAGATCCATTCACTGACTCAGTCGATCACTGCAAGGAAATGCTATTAGCCCTTCAAGGCGGTGGTTCCCCGGTACAGTCAGCAGCGAGCAGTTCATGAACAGAAACGTTGAACGTTTCCCATCGTTTTGACCCTGAACTCCTCCCTCTCTTCTTCTCAGCATCATTCAGTGTGTTAGCGAAGTAACCCTTGATTGGTTTTCCATATGTTTGCAGCCTAACCGTGGTCTTTATCCTATAAAATGTCTTTGTTGACCACTGAAGGAAGTTTCCTCATTATTTGGTACCATTTGTATGCTTTAAGACTTAACACTGGAGACAAACACATCAAATTAGTTTAACATCATTAGCATACCTGTATCAAGAGGTCACTATCCTGCACAGCTACAGAAAACTAATGTTGAAAATATAAGTTGCTATGTTATTATGCACAGTAAAAAGATTGTACTTTAAGATGGTGTGTGGTCAGTAACTCTTTGACCTTATGAATGATTGACAAAAATTGTTGCTAGCTGCTGTGTCAGGCTTTTGCAAGCACTTAAGGAAATACAGCTTTTGGGATTGGAAACGGATAACTAATAATCAGACCAAACACCAAATAAGGCTTGGCCTTGGTCAACGGTAGCACTTTATTTTACAGTCTGTTCCCCATACATACTATGTACTTGTTATAGTAAATACGTTAACTATACAGTAGGTACTAACCATGAACATACCCCTAACCCTAACCTTAACCCTAGTTACCTTATATTAATCAGTACATTCACTTTAACTCATTGTAAACTGGAGTGCTTATAATTTGAACAATCTTTTTTTCTCAAATTAATTGTTTTATCAATCCACAAATCACAATTAAAAGGAACTAAAAAGAATAATGGTCTCACTGCCATTGTTACGTACTGCTGGTCAGTAAACTCAATGAAAGAGATTCCCTAGAAGTCTTTCATTTAAATCCAAAAATGCTCAAGAGAATACAGGAGCAAGGAGGTGCCAACACTAACCAAACATACAGCATTTCGTTATGTCATGTTAACGCAAGACAAAGAACTAGGAAGAACTAAGGACTTAAATAAATGAGTAAGATAAATAACAGAACTGAAGAACAAGTGAAGAACTAATTAGAAACCATGGAAACAAACTAGTGCATAAGAAACAAACAAGGATAAGGGACACAGGCAAAACCAAAACCAAACCAAGGGGTCATTTACATAAAACAGTTTTCAACTAAAAATGGAAAACTTGTGTGTCTTGGCCGTTCATTTAAAACGACAACAACGTTTTAGGGCCCTGAAAGTGAAAGTTTGTAAAAACAGTACTGTTATTATCTCTATGTAAACTACCAGCCCATTCTCATCCTTAAGCGTCAAATAGAACGCTTTATGACAAAACGGCGCTATACTACGCACATGGTACCCTTTATCTTTTTATATAACGCAAACTCAAGGCGTCATAAATCCTTTAGTGTAATATGAGACTACCCTACCCCACACCTAAACCTACCCATCACAGCGCGTGTTATATTAACGATAAAGGGTACCATGTGCGTAGTATAGCGCCGTTTTGTCATATAGCGTTCTATATGACGCTAAAGAAGAGTAGAGAGTGCGTTGAAACTACAGTACAAAAACGAAAATTTGTGAAAATTTCGTTCTGTGTCTTTCAGGGTTTAATCCAGAAGTCTGACACTGGGAATGAACAATATCTACAATATATCCTAACAAAAAGTGCAATTAAAGCCAAAACACCCCCCACCCCCTACAGTTTTCCCCACTGCTGGAATTTATCAACAAATTGGCAAACACATCGTAACCGCTCTAAAAAAAGATGGCCATATCATTTATAATTGATAAATGGGAAATAGATACTCAATATCGTGACCATTTACCTCTGGACACAAATCTGTAAGTAAACCTCCATAGTGTCCAAGAATACAAACATAAAGCTAATCCAATATAAGGCTTTTAGCAGAATGAATAACAAAGAGCACAAGATAGCCTAAACCTCATGGGATTCACAGATTCAGATAAATTTACATCATTTGCTTAATACGACTAACAACTGCAATCTGATACTGACCTGTAATGCATCACTTTTTAGAAAGAAACTGTCAGTTGTTTTCTTGTTTTGTTGCATTATCTTTGTGAATAAAAAGAACTGGTTAGCGCTATTGATATTTGCTTACAATTTTAGCATGATGTGACATTTTGTGTATGTCTATATGGAATAATATTGAGACTTTTTGAACTCATTAGTAATCATAGTTGTTCATAGATTAAGTGTTCTAGCATAAAAATGTTTAAATAGACATGAATATTATTAACGTATTTGCAGCATCTAAAGCAAATTTTGCATATGTTTATTAATCTTTGGAATTATAGAATATTGATTTCATTGAATGAATTTGTTGATTTTATTGTATGTATTTAATGTAATTACTTAAATATGATATTTCACTTATTTAAAGGCATACTGCACCCAAAAATGAAAATTCTGTCATCATTTACTCACCCTCAAGTTGTTGCAAACCTGAATGAGTTTCTTTTTTTTTGACGAACACAAAGGAAGATATTTTGAAGAACAATTGGAACTTTGGTACCATTTTTTTTCTACTAAGTCAATGGTGACAAACAACTGTTTAGTTCCAGTCATTCTTCAAAATATCTTCATTTGTGTTCAGCAGCAGAAGAAAGATACTCATAAAGGTTTGCAACAACTTGAGGGTGAGTAAATGCTGACAGAATTTTCATTTTTGGGTGAAGTATCCCTTTTACACATAGTTCATTTTTCTTTACATTATATTCTGTGTGATTGTTTTGTGTAAATCATTTTTCCCCTTAGGGCCTCAAAATATGTATACAATAGTAAAATGCAACTAATAATATAAAGGATTCATATCAGATTTTTTCAGATTTTTTACTTTTTTGAGCTTTGCATACATAAATACTTTAGGGTTTAAGATACTGTCAATACATTCAAATATATAAACATACAGAAATGAAACCTACAAATACAAATGAGTTAGTATATTTTATTGCCTGTTGAGTTTTATTTGCAGAGTGAAACCAATAGGTTTACACTGTACGTGAAGAGGTCCACAAGGATGTTTAAAATCTTGTTGTGGTGAAATTTCACGGATGGTGTGAATAGGCCTTAAGCCTGTGTTCACAAAAATGAGTTACTGCATCTCCGCTCACAAAAAACTGCCTATGTTGTTTCAGCTCCATCAAACACAAACGGTTCACCTGCTAACGCCAAAAGAGCCAAACCGTGTCCCCACTGTTTTAAGAGGAGGACATTACTCTCCAGGAGCGTTTTACACTTTAGGGAGGATGTCAGTGAATGATTTGGGCGTCTCTGAGTTTTTGTTGGCCTCGGCCGGTCACTGTTTTGCTGCTTTGATGACTTGCTTGTGTGTAAAGGGTCAGCATTGAAAGGAGAGCTTTGCGAGGGAAATGAAACATTGGTCATTAGGATGAAATCCAGCTTCACTCCCTCTCAGCTGATACATTACCGAGTGATTAGAGAATAAATTTATCTTTAATATTCATTTGCATGAGCAATCCGGTTATGTCCATTTATTGCATTGCTCTCGAGTCAGGAGCGACATTCATATACGTTAAGAATTCGCATAATTCTTAGACTCGAGAGATTCCGTAAAAATTACTTGACACCATCATGGCACTTTATCTTGAATATGTATAGCCGGGGTTGGCAACACAGCAGTGTAGAAGCTGCATCTCTACAAAGAGGTTCATCTGAGTCCATAGACTGACACGAGAGCTAGCATTGTGTGTCTCTATTGTCTAACAAGGCAAGCAACTCAGTCCAACTTTAGTCACCATTTCAAAAGAAATGATTCACCTTATTACTGTTACACACTGAATACTGCTGTGAGTTAATGTTACCGCACTGAGTTGCAAAGCTGCAAGCTTAAGTTGCCTATTTCCTGGAGTAAAATATCACTGTTAGTTTCCTTAAAGGAATAGTTTATCCTCATAGTGGTCCAAAACATTCTTTTATAGTATTCTTTTGTGTCTATGAAACACACACGCACAATTTCTCACGCATGAAAAAAAGAGCATTTGTTACATTCAATGTTCATCAATACCTTCTTTCTCTGAAGAGCACCTTTCAGCTTATCTTAAAAGGTTAGTTCACCCAAAAATGAAAATTAAGTCATTAATTACTCACCCCCATGCTGTGCCAACCCCGTAAGACCTTCGTTCATCTTCGGAACACAAATTAAGATATTTTTGATTTAATCTGAGAGCTGGATCACTCCTACATAGACTGCCTAAGGGACTGGCACTTGACGGCCCCTAAAGTCATTAAAGAAAATGTTTAAATAATCCATGTGCCTACAGTGGCTCAATTATAAGTTTATCAAGCGACGAGACTACTTTTTGTGCGAAAAAACCCCCACATAAATAACGACTTTATTCAACTATTCCATTACTTCCTTATGGGCCTTTGACGAGAGCTGAAGAGATTTCCAGAATGCAAGTGCGAGAACTGAGATGAGGACGTTCTTCTTCGACTACTTCTTGTTACCAGCTGCTCATCGCTTCAGGAGTATTACCGCCACCTACCGTATAAGATGATGTGCTGATATAGCTGGAAGCGCAAAACTTTCTGTTTACAGGAAGGATGCACGCTGTACGTACACTTTTCAATTACCGTATTTTCCGCAATATAAGGCGCACTTAAAAGCCTTTAATCTTCTCAAAAAACAACAGGAGCGCCTTATAATCCGGAGCATCTTATATATGGATCATCATCTTATACTGTAGGTGGCGGTAATACTCCTAAACGGTGAGCAGCCGGTAAGAAGAAGTAGTCGAAGAAGAACGTCCTCATCTCAGTTCTCGCGCATGCATTCTGGAAATCTCTTCTACTCTCGTCTAAAGGCCCATAAGGAAGTAATGGAATAGTCGAATAAAGTCGTTATTTATGTTTTTTGTTTTTCGCACAAAAAGTAGTCTCGTCGCTTGATACATATAATTGAGCCACTGTAGGCACATGGAATATTTAAACATTTTCTTTAATGACTTTATTAACACAGTCTCAGAGGTCAAAAGACGTCCCAAGACGTCAGTTATATGACTTCTTGGGACGTCTTTTGACCATACATCAATATGCCTTTTTCAGGGCCCCCCTAAACGTCGGTTATATGACGATCCTGGGACGTCATACAGACTGACGCTTCACCTTTAGCGTCAGTTCAGGTGACGGGGTAGGTTTAGGGTTAGGTTTAGGTCTGGGGTAGAGTTACGATCCGAATAACGTCATTGAACCACGACATTTAGGGGGGCCCTAAAAAGGCATATATTGACGTATGGTCAAAGACACCCCAAGACGTCAAGTTATGGATGAGACTGTGCTGACTTTCATGGGCCGTTCAAGTGCCAGTCCCTTAGGCAGCCTATGCAGGAGTGATCCAGCTCTCAGATTAAATAAAAAATATCTTCATTTGTGTTCCGAAGACTAACGAAGGTCTTACGGGGTTGGTACAGCATGGGGTGAGTAATTAATTACTTAATTTTCATTTTTGAGTGAACTAACCCTTTAACACATTTTTTAGAGAAGTTTCTAGAAAGCTGGCTAACTTCAGTAGCTTGCCCAACACTACACATGTGACACAGCTTGAATCTCAGTAATGTCATTGAGTATCTCATAACCAAATCCCATGATGTCAAACCTGTGTCATAGGCACCAACAAATGTTCCTATTCATTTAATAAGAAACTAATTAAAATCCGAAAAATGTACTCAGATGAACAAACAAAACAATAGTTATGAGTTTGACACATTCAGTGCTGTAAAGAACTGCAATAAGTCCAGTTTATGACCAGTGATCTTTGACATCACATCTACGCGGAGTTCAGTGTAGATTGGGGGGCTTGGCTTTAGCTGTCTGAGCTCTGCTGTGGTAGTAAATATTTCACATTCGTGTAGCAGTAAAGAACACGTAGTTGTTAATTTGTCCATGTATTATGTTCTAAAGTTGTCAGTAAGCCTGAAATCTGCTTTTCTGCGTCGAAATGCAATTGAAAATGTCTCTTAGCTGGACAAAGTAGAGACCCAGACTGTGGTCACTTGTATATCAAGCCAGCACAGAGCAGACAGGGTCGGACATCGAGGCTGAGCCAGAATCTGAAGCAGTTGCCAGAAGCCTTTAGCTGCTTTGAGAATGACAGCGTCTGGTTTCTCTCTCCTGATCTGAGGCCACTTCACAGTTTCTGAGGCCGGACTAATATTAAATCTGGAACTGAAGCCAAATTTGGGCTACAGGTTAAATCTCAACATCCGAGATCTCCTCCGTATTTCCCGTGGGTTTGCAGACACCGGGCTCATTGGTGTCTTCGGACAGACAGATTTAGGCTTCTGAGAGCGTAGGTTCTGGAGTGGAATTACACAGATCACAGCCGTCTGGATAAAACATTCGCTCTTCCGTCCATTTGTTATAAAATATATACTGTTACTGGAGCAACTTTAGCCTTAAGTGACAGGTACCAGATAAACTCTACATGTTCGCTAAACCCCTGACATACCTCTTTTCACCTCTCAACCGAAAAAACAAGTTATATAGAGCCCTCTAGATGACTCAGAATCCTTCGGAAAGCAAGGAGTTGAACCTCAGCCCTCCCATATGGGATGCATGTGCTGGGAACTCCTCACAGGGCTCTGCTAGTGCCGCCCAAACCCTGCTGCCATCGGCCGTTATAAAATCACTGCATAAACGACACAATCTTTAAACTTTAATACACCACTCAAATGTCAACTGTAGACTCAATCAATAAAATAATGTGACTCATTGAATCATAAAATGGATGAAACGATGGAATAATTAGATGCAGATAATCTACTTTCTCATTATGAGTGTGAATAAACAAATCCAGCTGCCTTCCGAGGCTCTCTGGATGCCTTGTAATTCAACAACTGCCGTGAGTTACAGTGACTCTTGCATGGGTTAAAAGAAGGCAGAATGAATATTGATGTCTATAATTACAAGTTATTATTTAGAAGCCAAGGTCATTGCAACTGTCATAGGAATAGTATAGGGAAGCAGACAGGTTTGTCTGCACTGGAAATCTCCTTTACGCGTTCTTTGTCATTGAACCAATAATATTTTTAGGTGTTTCAGAATTTTCTGTATATTGGTTTGTGCTGGGAATGAGTGTGAAAAGCTCTCCTGTTTTTTTAACTGTCATTCAACACTGTAGTGCAGTAGTAAGTATTTCATTCTAATGAAACAGTCACAAGTGCTGAAAAGGTATGCAACATGGTTTTACTTGGTCATACTTCAAATATGTTTGAATGTGTTAAAGGGGCAGTGTGTAATTTTAAGCGAAACTGCAGTGGTTTGGTTGCAAGTTGCACAAAGGGCTCCCATTCAGAAGAAGCTACGGTGGCTTAAACAGAACAAACTGTTCTGAACTGAACTGTTACTGTGGCTGAGCTGGTTAAGCGTAAATCCTTGTTTATATTTGACGGCGTCCGCATGAGGCCAAAGGTGCTTGCGGCAAAAATGACATAATTGTCACAATAGTTTTTTGTTTTTTTTCTCTGATTTTGAAAATTCTTCCAGATCGACTTGTTGACCGTGATTGGGTTGGTGATTCCTGTAACATTACTGTTTTATCGGTCAGTGACAAGAGTACTAATCAGCTGTCTGCACGAACGTAACCTGCACATTTATCCCCACACAGCAAAGCCATAACACAGCAAGGGAGAATAACTAAAGTTACATGAAACAATCCAACTACATATTTTACACCATTGACAAGTCACACAGTGTTTATGGCTAGCTTCTAGCTTTCTGCGGCTTCTTTTTCAAGGTAGTGACAAAACACACTTTGTTTGTTTACTGTCGGCTACGGTGGAAACATGACTGTCACAATATGTCGACCTTCAAGGGTGTGTACGCGGTTATATAGATAATGTCTCATTCTAAGATAATAGAAAACAGTAAAGTTTATTAAGTAAGTTCTTTATACACCACTGAAAACATAGTTATGGATGTCATATTGCATTTCTGTTAATAGATACCCAAATTTTTTACACATTGCACCTTTAAAAGTTATGTTAATGTTACTCTGTGCATTCACTCGGCTAGTATTAGGCACTTGTAGCTAGATCCATATAAGAATATCTAAAAGCTGGATGACTTGCAATTGGCATGCAATTAATTTTAAAACATTGAATGGTGGAGAAAATGCTGTATTACTGTTATTAAAGCTCTGTCTGATTATGCTATGTTAGCCACAAAATTGTGTTGTCTGGTTTAATTTTGAAGTACAAACATGTTACTCACGGTAAATCAAGAAAACAAGAGATTCAAACATTAAGACTAACCGTATTGAGCTTTATGTAATGATTCATTTTTTGGCAATAAAGACATCCGAACAGTTGCTTACCTCTCTAATAAAATGCATAACATTTTTAAAGCCTTTTTAGCCCTATTCGCATGAGATAAGTAATCCCTGGTGAACTCTAGTCATTTGTAATAATTGTAAAGGTTGTCTGTGATCTTATCCTGTTCAATCAGCCATGGCTGTAATTTGTAAAGTAAAAATTCCCCCGCAAATGACGTCGAACATCTGAGGTCCTATTATAATATTCAGTCCTGTGGAATCGGCATCTCTATGATTTGGTGGGGTCGCTTATAATTTTTTCAAGGTTCCTGTGCGCTTTTTTTATGCATAAGAAATAACAAGGATTTTTATTTCCAAGCAATAGCCTATTGACATCATATCCAAGTCAGTAAATTCAAGCAAAATCACAGGCTTCGCGTATCCCGTGCTGAATGCAGATAATACTAATCTCCAACAAAGATGTCAGTGACATGGGCTGTTAAATTGATTAAAATTGATGATTCTGTTGGATTGAAACTTTCTTGGAAAGATTATCTTAAGATAATCTAAGATATTGAAAGATAATCCTAAGTACACAAGCAGGGCTCCAGACTAACTTTTTCACTGGTTGCACTGGTGCTACCAGCTTTCTCAGTTGGTCAAACCAGCATATGATTCTGTCTGCACCTTTTTCTTTTTTTCTTTTTTTTTATGATTGAATTAATTTTCATGTCAATTTTTGCTCATTTTGTCACTTTAATTTAGCACGTGCAGCACAGCAAAAATAGAGTGTGTAAATGATCTCTGAACTACGCACTGCTGCTGATGGAACTCGTTCTGTTGCGCATGTGTGAATTTAACCGAGTACATGACTATGCACTCGCACAAAAGCGGCCACATAAAATGTTATCTTGCACTCAAAAATCGTAACATGCACTCAAAAAATGGTCTCAGTCTGGCAGTCAACAAAATAGATAACATTGTTCTAGTGGTTTTTGGATATTTTAATCCAAAAATCTTAAAGATGTTGCTTTTAACTCCATCTATTGTGTCCCTGACACTTACCGGCTGGATGTACCCTGAAGTGTCCTCCTATAAAATGATGTAAAAAGCACAATGTCCACACACAACACGCAAGCACATGCACAACTTTCCACTAAAGTATCTGTTCAGCTTCTCATTTGTTCCTGCTCTCTCTCCTGTGCTTGGCCCTGTGCCCACTCTACAGATCAACTACACTGAGCCAAATATCCTGTATCCCTTCCTGTTTACATAGTGGCCTGTGGAATGAGATGTGTGGATTGCTTGGCCTGTTCAGCACTATAGGAATGCATCTGTAAGCATGTACTGAGCATGAGAGAACAATCACACAGCCACAAGGTTAGGGATGTAACACTTCACCTGACCAGGTGAGATGAATGTGCTTAGTTCATTCAGTATCGGACTGTTTGTTTGGGTCAATTGTATTGATAGTTCACACTGCTGACTGCATGTGCTCAGACCGAATCGAAACAATCTGCTGTTCACATTTATAGTCTATTTCTGACATCTGCTTATTTTCTTACCTATTTCAATAAGAGCGGATGCTTGCACACTTAAACACATTTTTATTTACAAAATGCTTTTATATACAAAAAAGTCCAACATGACGAGACAAAAGACAAAACGTGTTCAATTCACATCAGCATCACCAGATACTGATGACAGTGTGAATTGAAAACATTTGTTGTGCACTTTTCTGGCCTATGAATAAACTTGCTAACACCACCCCTCAATAACCCCCTCCCTGACACACACACAAACAAACAAATTGGGCAAACATACTGAATTGTCTCATAGAAATGAATAAGTTACTCTGGTAACCATGACTTGTTTCTCACACTAGTTGACAAGGCAACCTTGCCTCAACTGTGTCTATATAAAAATACTTCCCGCACCACCTGTGTTTATTACTAATTCTGCGTGAAAACGGTAATGACCTCATTGGTTGCATCTGGAATGAATGGAATGGAGAGAATCGTAATGAGACTTTCTGCCCGCTGTTTTCGAGTTGATTTTGGGGTGAAACTGCTTTATGTTTGAATGCATGTAATGTTTCCATAAGACACCAGAGCGGACTGATGCTCCACTCTGGCCTTTAATCTGTGTTTCAGAGAGTGTGGATTCCCCTTAGCTCTCTCCTGGATAAACACCATTACAGGCTGATGCTGAGGAGCTCAAAGTTGAGTCAATATTATCCAGAGCAATAAAGTCCTGCACAGTGCGCTCTGCTCCCCCTGTGAGACCAGGATGAGTTCATTTCTAAACTGCTGAGGTCCGGGAGGACCTGGGCTCTGTGTATGAGCTGTAGAGTTTCAGCGCAAGAAAGTATACCGTAGAAATCTTCTAATCCAGACTATTATCCGAAACATTTTACTTTCTTTAAATTGAATAAACCCTTGAAGAAATGGTTCAGGCAAAACTCAGAATTAGTTTATTATTTGCTCATCTCATGTCATGTTAAACCTGTAAGTGAATGAAGACTGTTGCTGTCAAGCTTCAAAAAAGAGGAGTTAAATAAAAGCCCCGGTATACTTTAAGCAATATCAAAGAACGAACAGATGTGACGTCATTTTGAAAAAATATTTTAGAGTTCGAAACAGCTCGCCTAAAGCTAAGCTTTCTGGGAAAAGTTCACTCCTGCTGCTAAACACCTTTGTATATCCATTGGTCCATGGCGATTATATGTAATGATAGGTGTATGCAGAGGCTCCGCCTTTTTTCACGTGGAAATCTTTTCTGTCTCATTTCTTCTGTTCACTCCGTAGAGGTCAGATGTCCGTGAGTGGAAACATGAACACACTGGAGTGCTTCTTTATAGTAGAAAATTACGTTTTCTGATGAATGAGACACTGGCACTTTTTTTGTTTAATACATTAAAGCTGCATGATTTTAAGCTGTTCTCTAACAGTTCATCGCTGGTCACATATTTTAAACTTCGTCTTACCCCAAAACAAAGAACAAAAATAATTTTGTCATGTGTATATCCAATGCATTCTCATCCCAAGGCGTCATATACGACTCTTTTGCCAAAGCGTAGACATCCAACACACATTAGCGTCAAATGAGACGCTTCGGTTATGGTAGGTTTAGGTATGAGGTAGGGCTAGGGTTAGACCACTAGGAGGCGCCTTCTGCCCCATAAATAGCTCCGTCTCATTTGACGCTAAAGGGTGCCATGTGCGTTGGATGTCTCCGCTTTGGCAAAGCGTCGTATATGACGCATTGGGATGAGAGCAGGGCTCATTATCTGGTCCTTAAAAGTATCAAAAAGCTGTCCATGAGACTCGCACAGGATATCCCAAGGGATTGACACAGACAAAAACACTTAAAGGAGTCATGGTGTTCAGTTATTCAACTTTGGGCTCAAATGATGCAAGGGCAATGTTGCCTGAAATTGCATGCATCATTTGTAATAAAGATAAACATATTATTGATAGAATCATAATACAATAAAATGACCAGCTATCAGACTGGCACTGACAGGCTGTTCTGTGAATGCTCAGGTGCCATATGTTTGTAAATCATATAAAAAATGTTATATACAAATAAGAATGATAAACATTAACACTAAACCGCCAGATCAGTGAGTCATTGATTCATTGATTCATTCATTCAACGATTTGTTCAAATGGCGGAATTTAATTTAAGAATGAGAACAAATGTTTATGAATGGGTCATTGAATCTTTGACTCGACCGACTCGTTCAAAATACTGATTCAATCAGTAATGAAAACAGGTTGAGTGTTTCTGTGAGATGTGTCGTGGTTTTTGTTTCGAACTGTATTTCGCTGCTGAAACAGAAAAAAACTGGAGCCAATATTGGATCTAAAAATGTAAGCTACTTAATTTTAACTGTTTATTGAACTGTCGTAGGAAATCAATGTCACATTTTCAATCATGCTGGTATTCAGGGAAATAATTGAGGTTGCTTAACATATGTAAAAATATGAAAACTTTTTATAGGCCGAATGTTAACTGAGTCGAGTGTGTGTGTGCTGCGCTAATTGATTTCTCCTGCAAGAGGCTGCGCGAGCATCAACAGCGCAACCTTACCGTCAGTAATACATTTATTATCCACAATATTTTTGTTGTTGTTATTGATGTTCTAATCAGGCAAGTAAAATTCTCTTGTCACTTCAAAAAATCCACTTGTCTCGGGACAAGCGTTAATGACGAGCCCTGCACATATGTAAATAGTAAGCGGCATGTAATTCATTAATATACAGTTTATTGTTAATGAAATTAGAGGTTTCAGTAATCCCGTGATGTAATTACCACAATATATTCTGAATAAGTGCAGGCGTACGTAATTGGTACATCATGTGTTGGATGAGAACCCTGCTGTCACATTTATTTATGCATGCATTAAGTTACTTACCAATATCAGTATTTTACAGCGAAGGGGAGTATTTCCCTTCTGACAGCCAAGCTGGGTCTGTCTGCTATGTGATACAAGTGTTTGTTTGTGTGTGAGTGTGTGTGCGTGGCGCACCATAGACTGTAAAAAAAAATATGGAGGTTGTCTCCGTGAGCGTCACCTGTAGGTTTCTGAACAAGGGGGTAATCCATCAGCCAGAAGTTAAGGCTGCCTCCGGGGGCCGCCATTGCTAGCGGGCTATCACCTGCTGTTAGCATCCCATTGACTCCCATTCATTTTGGCTTCACTTTGACAGCGAATAACTTTACATCTGAGGTGTCCAAAGACTCCATTTATCCATTATTTATTTCTAAAGAAACACGACAATGTATAAAAGGCTCCATTACTTTGTATGTTACGTTATGCCACGTAGAAGCCGTTCTTGTAAAAATAGGCTAAAAATTGTGTCATAACCACTTGACTGTTCCGTCACACAGTAGAGAAGTTACCATATAGACAGGAGGAGAAGCTCGCACAGCCTCGCAGGCAATCTTTTACTGTCTAAAGTCAGCCCATTGCATAGATAGAAGCAAAATGACAAAATAATTATTCAGAGTACTTACCAAAAGTTGCTCCAGGTCACGCTTCGCTGTCTCTGTGCACGATTAAAATTTGTCTTGGCACAGCTACTAAAATATTTACAACTGTTAGTCAGTTTGCTCACTTGACATCTACGTCATCAAGCTCAGTTTGAGCCTGCGCAGGACGCTTGGCTATCAGGAAGTGAGTGCCCATGTTTGAGCTTCAACTCTCTCTGTTGAAATCAAAGGGGTCGCTGTGTCCATTTCTTTTACTGTCTATGTTTCTGAAGAGCATTTTTGAAGCTTATAGTGGGCAGGGCCGGCCGCCGCCATCTTGGCAGTGCATCACCTCTCGTCACTACCGGATAAAAAAAATGGATAAAGAGGGTGGAGATAAGGTGCTAATGCTATATCATACATCATACATCGACACGTCAAGTCCGTAAAGAGCTTTATTCAGTCCATTTTAAAATCTGATTTCGCCGCCTCTCAATTTCTCAAATGGGTTAAACTAAAGATATTACCTCAGAAGTTCAAGTAAATGCCCTAGAAATCCGCATTCAAGGGCAAGCAGCATATATTGCATGGACCGAGAGAAAGCACTTGCCACGAGCCGTTAAGAGGGCGGGGCGAGCCGTTAGGAGGGCGGGGCGCCCCATAACGGTAGGGGAAAATACTGAAATCACAAATTATGATTGTGGTGAACTAATCTTTGAACCTGCAAAGAAGAGCTTTTTCAACATTTTCAGTGAATACATATTTCAGTCAGTTCAGGTACTTCTGAAGAGAAGCTCGAGTCATATTGGGGCTGTTCACACCTGGCCACTTCATGCGTTTTCTCATATCGGATAGCTGTCTGATTTATCAAAACGATTCCATTTACACCTGGTCATATAAATGTGTTTTTGCAAAACGGATATAAATCCGATCTTCAATTCCCGTGCTATATGCGGATTTAATGAAGTGCACGTCACCGAAAGCAACAGATAAGCTGCATTTTATTGATCATCGGCTAATTTCAAAATCAGCAAAGACGGCGATAAGAGAGAGCGGCAACAGAACTGGTAAGATAATTTCGTTTCTTTACTTTTAATGAAGATGGTAGTGTTAATGGACTGCGACTTACTTTCACTTTGATTTGCGATAGATTCAGCTCTGGCTTGATAGGCGCTCAGCTGCTCATCTGAGGTGATGCGTGTCACAGTAGCGTCGTCATATCTGACTAAAATAGCATGACAAATGGCCTATAACACGCTTCACGCGCTTCTTATGAAGTTACCATATAGACAGGAGGAGAAGCTCGCACAGCCTCGCAGGCAATCTTTTACTGTCTAAAGTCAGCCCATTGCATAGATAGAAGCAAAATGACAAAATAATTATTCAGAGTACTTACCAAAAGTTGCTCCAGGTCACGCTTCGCTGTCTCTGTGCACGATTAAAATTTGTCTTGGCACAGCTACTAAAATATTTACAACTGTTAGTCAGTTTGCTCACTTGACATCTACGTCATCAAGCTCAGTTTGAGCCTGCGCAGTGACGCTCTGGCTATCAGGAAGTGAGTGCCCATGTTGAGCTTCAACTCTCTCTGTTGAAATCAAAGGGGTCGCTGTGTCCATTTCTTTTACTGTCTATGTTTCTGAAGAGCATTTTTGAAGCTTATAGTGGGCAGGGCCGGCCGCCGCCATCTTGGCAGTGCATCACCTCTCGTCACTACCGGATAAAAATAAAATGGATAAAGAGGGTGGAGATAAGGTGCTAATGCTATATCATACATCATACATCGACACGTCAAGTCCGTAAAGAGCTTTATTCAGTCCATTTTAAAATCTGATTTTGGCCGCCTCTCAATTTCTCAAATGGGTTAAACTAAAGATATTACCTCAGAAGTTCAAGTAAATGCCCTAGAAGATCCGCATTCAAGGGCAAGCAGCATATATTGCATGGAGCCGAGAGAAAGCACTTGCCACGAGCCGTTAAGAGGGGCGGGGCGAGCCGTTAGGAGGGCGGGGCGCCCCATAATGGTAGGGGAAAATACTGAAATCACAAATTATGATTGTGGTGAACTAATCTTTGAACCTGCAAAGAAGAGCTTTTTCAACATTTTCAGTGAATACATATTTCAGTCAGTTCAGGTACTTCTGAAGAGAAGCTTGAGTCATATTGGGGCTGTTTACACCTGGCCACTTCATGCGTTTTCTCAGATCGGATAGCTGTCTGATTTATCAAAACGATTCCATTTACACCTGGTCATATAAATGTGTTTTTGCAAAACGGATATAAATCCGATCTTCAATTCCCGCGCTATATGCGGATTTAATGAAGTGCACGTCACCGAAAGCAACAGATAAGCTGCATTTTATTGATCATCGGCTAATTTCAAAATCAGCAAAGACGGCGATAAGAGAGAGCGGCAACAGAACTGGTAAGATAATTTCGTTTCTTTACTTTTAATGAAGATGGTAGTGTTAATGGACTGCGACTTACTTTCACTTTATTTTGCGATAGACTCGGCTTGATAGGCGCTCAGCTGCTCATCTGAGGTGATGCGTGTCACAGTAGCGTCGTCATATCTGACTAAAATAGCATGACAAATGGCCTATAACACGCTCTCACGCGCTTATTTTTTTTTTTACATTTTTAGGAGTAGTAAAATTTACATATGTGGTTTCAAGAACCAGATGCATTTACACATGTCCAGTTTCGTCTAGAATGCGGCCCAGACTACCTTCTGAAGTGGTTTGAGCGGACCAGATTCAAATCCGTCTCAAATGTGTTTCAGGTAGCATTTACATCTGGTCTTTTTGACGATCGGATAGCTATCCGATCACAGAAAACGCATGAAGTGGCCAGGTGTAAATGGCCCCATAGACCACATTTATTATACTTTTATGGTACTTAATTTTGAAGCATGACAGCCCCAGTCCTCATTCACTTTCATTGATGTTCCACAAAGAAAATCATACAGGTTTCGAATGACACGAGAGTGAATAAATGACAGCAGTTTTTGGGGGGAACCATCTATTTAAGCTCATATTAATTCTGTTTACTAAGTGATGAGCTAATGCTCACAGCCTCTGCCTCTCCGACTGCCAACAGATCTCTCATGCCAGGCCGATCCAAGGCACTTAATATTCTTAATAACAAACTCTCTGTTATTCCTCATTATCTCTGGTTTGGACTTTGATCGTTCCTCACTTCTCTGACGGCAGGATATCTAGGATCAACTAAAGGTCATCAGAAGCCCGGTCTGACGGTATGAACCCATCCCTGGCAAAACTTCTGTGTGAATTCAGATCAGCCCTGTCATCCAATTCCCCAGTGGACCTCACTTCTTAAGAGTTGCCCTACTGCTTTAACCTGCGCACACTTGTTTGTTCAAATATCTCACTTTCACAGCAGGGACATTTTTCCCCATCATACCTTGGGCGGGCAGGCCAACAGAAACATGGCTGAGCCCTGAAATAACACCCAGTGAAAGCTGCTGGTGTTTCTTAATTGGACTCAACTCTTTCGACATTGAATTCTTTTGAACTGAAACTGTTTAACCACAATACAACTTCTGTTCTGCTTGCAACAATGGGCTGTTGTGTTATCTTCCTGTTGGCTTATAGTGATATTGCCCAGGACTGCACACTTATGCTGTCAGAGGTTTAACATTGTTTAAATATTACAGTCAGTGAAGAAAAAGAAATGTCAGGGAACTTCTGGTTCGGAGTCTTTATAAGCCCTGTCAGTCATGTTTTTTGGAGCAAAACAAGAAATTAATTCAGTATTGACTTTGAAATATCCCACGAGGAAGATAGAATGAATAAACTGAATTTTAGAAAATGTATTTTTTTAATCAATTACAGGTGCTGAATTTGGCCAAAATATTGCTTTTTGCTTGTTTTCAGACATTTGTTTGGCTTAAATGAAACTTTTGCCTGGCATCTAGATGAGTCATGGTATATACAGTATGTGTGTGTGAGAGAAAGGCCAGAGTGGATGTGCTGATGTGTGTGCCACATCTCCTGACAGGGGTCCTTCTGACGGGCTTTAAAATCCAACAGTCTTCTCTTATAATAACAAACACACCAATCCAGCCCATCACCGTGCAAGACTCGAAACACCTCTCTTTTGTTTTCATTCAGGAGACATGCACGACTGAACACGTTGAATGTCTTTCGATAACACGTCAGAAGATCTGTCTGGTATGTTCCTGTGGGAATTTTTTTTTTCTTCAGCAATAATTCAGCGTATATTCATAGAAACACTAAAAACTGAAACGTGTGAATAAACTCTAACGTGTAGTAAGAAACTCACAGTAAATACTCTTTTAATTATGTGTTGTCATTTTTGACAACTGATGAACATATAACAAGGAAAACGGATCAGCACCCTGCACTAAAATATTTTTTGACAGTTGACTATTTTATTTGGAATTGATTGCCGTCAAATGTTTTTTTCTTTATATTTGTTTTATATTGAACTAACTTGAATTGAGGTCAAGATAGCATAGCTTCAAAATTGCCAGCATTCTTTAGAAATGTTAGCCCATATTGATAGGATAGCATCTTTCAGTTGATGGAGATTTGTGGGATGCACATCCAGGGCATGAAGCTCCCGTTCCACCACATCCCAAAGATTTTCTCTTGGGTTGAGATCTGGTGACTGTGGGGCTATTTTAGTACAGTAAACTCATTGTCATGTTCAAGAAACCAATTTGAAGTGATTAGAGTTTTGTGACATGGTGCATTATCCTGCTGGAAGTAGCCATCAGAGGCCATAAAGGGATGGACATGGTCAGAAACAATGCTCAGGTAGGCTGTGGCATTTAAACGGTGCCCAGTTGGCGTTATATATGAAGAGTTCAGATGCAAAAGCCTCTAAATGCCATTTGAAATTTTCTTCTAAAATGACAATTTTTATCAAGCTTGTATATTTAAGTTCAGTAATTTCACTTAAATGACAATTAATAGGTAATCTTCATTGCCATTTAAGTGAAATTACAGAACTTAAATATACAAGCTTGATAAAAATGGTCATTTTAGAAGAAAATTTGAAATGGCATTTAGAGGCTTTTGCATCTGAACTCTTCATATATATATATATATATATATATATATATATATAGTACTTTAATTTTAAAAGGAAGATTGCATGTTTAATCATGCATTTTCTTAGACAGTTAACCACATGTTGGATACAATTTTGGTTATCTGCCTTCACATATTCTTTCCTGTCTTTTCTCTAATTAAACCCGACAAGCAGCTGCACAGTTCAAACAGCATGTGGATGTTTTGTGACGCCACCCAGCATTTGCCTATAAAGCAGCTTAGACGTTTACCTGATAGGAGCGGGATCGAGTCTCAGTCCAGGCGTTGCAGTGCTCTATCTTTTCATCTGTTATCAGACTCTAAATCTGAGCAGAGGGAAGAGACAGAACTGTGAGACAAAAGCAATATTGTCCATTCGCTGGCAACTGAGCGCAATTCCAAGCACTTTGAAAGAATGAGAGGTGTTTTCCAAACACAACACGCACAATTCCGCATTGTCTATGATTTGGCAACTCCGCGTCGAAGATGTTGCAAAAAAGAAATAACACAGTAACATACCTCTCCTTTTGTTACTCCCTTTTTCATACACTTCATCATCTGTTATTAAAGCCGTAAATTTCGTAAAGACACCATGGGTTATTTGCTCTTTATGAATGTAAAATATGTAAACAGCAGGACAGGCGCATGTATCTGGATCTTTAATCTGATTCATTGTGCTTCATTATCGCTGCTTTGAAAGAGACTCCATATAGAATTTATTAATATTTTCATTTAATGCCATATACATTCCTGCATTCAGGCCAGCATGTCTCTCTCTATTTCCTTCTCTCTGTCTCATACTATTTCTTCCTTATACAGCTGCTCTGGCTCTGATAACCACTGACAGTTTGAATTTCATGGGGCACGATGGTTCTTGGATTCAGGGGTTTTCAAACTGAGGCCCATGCACCCCCAGTGGGCTGCAAGGTGATTCTATGGGGTCATAGAAAATTTTAGAGAGAGTGAGAGAAAGTAGTTTTTACAAAATGTATTGTTAATGTGTGAACTTAAGATATTGATTATATATGTTAGTGTAATTGTTAAGCATTTGTTTAACCAAATTTGATAATATGTTTTCACTCTAAAAACTGAGTGTGAACTTCAGATTTGTTGTAAACTTAAAAAGCTTTATTATTATTTGCTTTCGTACAAAAACAACATAAAAGCTATTATGTAATTTTGGAAACATGTTTTATCTTTATAATGTCACGTGTTTTTAAGTTTAGTAAGAATCGGTCCTACCTCTTTTACAGTATAGCATTGTTATATCTCTGTAATACATATTGTATAATACATAAGCTCATTTATAAAACATTCAAAGGAAAAATTAAATATTTATAAGTAATTCATGTGCAATTGACCAGTCTCTTTTATCCCGTTTCCACCGTGCTGGTGCTGGATCTCCAGTCGGAGCTTGTACTTCTAACTTCAGACTGCCATCCTGTGCTTTACTCATAGCCAAAATATGCTGTGACTGCCTCCAGAACCTGTCCACAAACAAACAGTAAACAGCTTTGATGGCATATTTTTAACATCCTGAGTATTTATATTTTTTATCTTTTTGAATAAATTCATAAAATTGTATGCAAGGCATAAGGTGTTTCCATCATGTGAAAGGACCTACGTGACTCTCAGTGTAGGTCACTCACATCACGCCCCTGTAGGTTGCTTTGCATAAAATTAAACGATATACAGAACAATTTTACGAATTTATAGATCGAATAAACTAAACCTGTATTTTACTAACGACATCCAATTTGATGGGGCTGAGAACTGCTGAGAAAAAGGCCTGCATTAAATAACTGAACCCTTGAGTTTTTTATGTCTGACCCATGAGCTAGGTGACACTAAAAAAAAAAAAAAAAGGTTCAACCCATTCAGGAAGAAAAAATAACCCTTAGAATAATCTTGGTATATAGTCAGGATGCGAATTACGGGGGGTTAAGGTGCTCACCTAATGAAGGATTGGACTTTAAGTTAGGCCCCGGGCTTTTATTTCCCTAATCGTTGAACTGCACTGGCTTGTATTTGAGACAGGCGTCTATATGAGACAGGCCTTTATAATTTAGTGTTGAGATGTTGTTCATTGAGTGTAGGCCTACAGTCTCTATTCTCTAAAAATCTCCAAATGCTCCACGTGAAACTTGCGGTCTCCAACCGAGAAAGCAAGACATTGCTCTGTTGTTTGAAGATGTGAGATAGCCCTCGTGGCCTGCGCTCTCTCTGCTCGTTATGCGCCCTGTCAAGCGCAGCAGTCATTACATCACTCACCAATCAAAAAAGGCTTTGGCGGGACAAAAATCTGCTTTGGTGGTCGCCAAAAAGTGGACATTCTGATAGGTTTTACAAGATTAAATACAAACTGAAACAAAAAAATAAGACCCGTCCTCTATTCGAGTCTGGCCTTTATTTACCCAACCTGCAGCCACACCAGGCGTGTAAAAGAAACAGGTGTCTGTTTGGGACTCGGCTATTATTTGAAGTAGTATGGTATAGGGATGATTAGGAGGCCATAATGCACAGAGGCCAAAGGGGAAATTTGGGATTTTTAATGACCACGGAGAGTCAAGACCTCGGTTTAATGTCTCATCCGAAGGATGGTGCTTTTTGACAGTATAGTCTCCCCATCACTACACTGGGGTGTTAAGGGCACATATCATGCAAAATCCACTTTTGTAGCCCTTAAATGCATTTTGTTGTATATTTGGAGTGTTTATAAGTACAGAAAAGATTAAATTATTCTCTTCAGGTGCTTCGTTTATATCTTTATATTCTGTTTTGGTCATATTTTTCAACCTGTTCAGATTTTTCTGTTGTCTATGATGTTTTTTGAGCAAGTACGTCACCGTATTCGCAGCGGAAACTGACAAATAAGGACATTGCGAGCTACCGGTCCAACACTTCGAGCAATCCGCCATTATTATTTCTCACTCCGATTTTGTAGTCCAAGCTCAATGATGCAGAAGTTATCGAGAGGGCTAGTCAAAATGTTCGGTTGTTGGATGTAGTGACCTGAAGCACTTCAAGGATCCCCACTTTAACAACCTCAGCCAGTATACAGAAGGGTTTGCCGATCGACTTCATCTGAATGAGGGGTAAATTCCTTCTTTTCGTCGTCTCTTTAAAATCGCTCGCTCTGGCTCGAATATGTAAGGCTTGATGGACAAGTCTTCCGTTGTTGATATTTTGTCAACGTGTGAATAAAAAAGTTCTTTGAAGCTATAGTAATCGTATCTCTTATCAAACTACAATAATGGCCGACGAGAGAGTTCAACTGACCGTGAACTCAGCGACCTGGAAAGTGGGCGGGGAAGACGGGCAACTCCATTTTATTTAAAGGGGCCGCTTTGGAAGCGACTTTGTTCACAGAAGCACATCAGAAAAGGGGTAGAAAAGGGGCCTGTGGAGCTATAATAATGAGGAATTCAGACCCAAGCATTGCAGTTATGCTTTATATAGACCACAAACGTATGATTTATAAGTAAAAATGAATGATTTAAAAGCATGATATACCTTTAAGACCAACACAGTTAGGGTGTTTGGGATATATACATACACAGATACACACGTACTGTATATATTTATATCTACAGTAACCCACCCCCCACCCTCTCTCCCAAAAAAAAAAAAAAAAAACATTGACACGCTGAAAGCCATTGTGTAATTCGTACCCTGAATATAGCCCAATTTGTGCAAATTAATTTGTTAAAAAGTAATAAAAGCAAATAACATGACCTAACCTACACCTATCACTGGTGACATCATCTCATTGCCAAAAGTTCCCTTAAGGCCAGTGGAGTGCTTGTTCCTTATATCCCACTGCTTTTATTAACCAACACAGGCCTGGATCTCTGCATCATCACCACTTTTATGAACAGACACCCACACGCACATAGAGGAACACAGGCCAGGTCACCTGCTGCACCACTATTCTTAGTTACCCCTATTTTTATATGTTCATAAATTTGAAATGTAATGCAGCTGCCACTTTGTGTGGTGTGCGTGTGTGTGTGTGTGTGTGTGTGTGTGTGTGTGTGTGGGAGAGAGAGAGAGAGAGAGAGAGAGAGAGAGAGAGAGAGAGAGAGAGAGAGAGAGTAGGTGCTTAATCTATGATGCAAGTTTCTTTTTTCTCTCACTGATATTAAATTATGTGTTAAAATGGGATCACGATTGAACAATGTTAGGCTTGGTCCTTCACTAACACAATGTGAATCTGGGAACTTTTTGGTCCAAATGTTGAGTTCTCACAACTGTGGGGTAGCTTGTTAGAGATCTATCAAGAGCAAGTAACTTAAGTCTCTATATTTTATGTTAAATTCCTGGCGTATGATGCTGGATTTACTAAAGGTTCATGTTCTACAGCACTTGGCAGGTGAATGTTTTTATAAGCAATTAATTATGGCTCTGTCTGGCCTGGATTTCTGCTATCAAATATTTTCTCGTCTTATGTTGCCATGGCGAACAATCAAGCTAAACAGAGTAGTGAGTGTCTCAGGCAGAGCAAAGGACAAATCTGAGCTCGATATTCTTTCTTCGACGTGCCGGTTCAGACGGTTTCGACGTCTTATCTGCTGTCTCTTCACTGTCGGGTCAAACTCCATCCACCAACACAACGGCAGAAAGACGTTTGACTTCTCAGAGGGATTCTGAGAAAGCAAACAAAATGTCTACAAAAAAATATCAATTGGACTACTGTTGACAGAGGCAGGGATTTGACCATTCTCAACAGCAGAGAAGATTCTCGGCCGGTTCCCAGAGCTGAAATTGTTTTATAATTGCTTGAGAATTAGATGCAAAAGTGCATTGATGTGTGTAGGTATATGTGTTGGTTTTGTAGTTTGATATACAGTATGTTAGCCTAGAAATCTCAGACGCACCCTAGCGGCAGCAAAAATAATTTTGCAGCAAAGCGTGGTCTAGCAACTCTCCATTGACTTTTTAGCTGGAAAACTCCAACTCTGGAAGGGCCAATCACATCGTTTATAGAGTCGGCGGGTGGGCTTAACAAAATGACGACAGAGTTGCGACAGTCAGAGCCAGCTCGGACATATTCGGTTTTAAGTCGTTCATCCTCGGATGCGGCCGGCGCCGCACATGCTGTTACAAAAAAGCTGTGGCGAAACTATCAACTAATCCGCCTCCGTTTCCCTCGTAAGCTGATATTAGTATTTAAACATTCTCTATGATATTATTTTTTGAATGAAACACTGTCTCTTTCTCTCTCATACACACACAAACACACACACATACTGTCTCTTTCTCTCTCACACATATGTAGGCTGGTTATAAACTCTTTAGACTTTTAATGATTAGTGTTTTATTTTTAAAGTTTGTGGGTCGTGTAAAAAAACAAAAAAATCCCTTATTTTGGGGATGGATTCAGGGAAATCTCCCTTTTTTTCAATGTTCAATGTTGACAGCTGGACTGAATACGGTAGCATTATAATATATCAACTTGCTCCGCTGAGTACGTCACCTTCTTCGTTGCTCTGATTGGCTTTAGCGCTATCCAATTGCGTGCAGAGAGAATTTGAAAGACAACCGTTTATCCCGCCCCTCGGATTGAGCCCTGTCAATGAAGAGTTTCCAGACCTAACATCTTGATGTAGGTCCGGCATGCCAGGCTAACAGTATGTTGCTTTTGGCAAAAATATGTATTTTAATAATAATAATAATAATTCATTACATTTATATAGCGCTTTCTCTAGACACTCAAAGCGCTTAACATAGAAGGGGGGAATCTCCTCAACCACCACCAATGTGCCAGGCTGTTTTGTGTCTCATGTGAGTGTTCCTACAACCCTGGTGATTGTTTGTATTGAATAAGCAGGTAGTTAACAATGTAAGTAATAACATTGAGGAACTTATAATAGTTATATAACATAAGGAATATTTATATGACTATTTATATGCAGATTCTGACTGGCATGAATTGTCTTGTAACTAACAGTGGACTTGTTGCGTGATGATGATACAATATCTTTTTGGGCTCAGTGCATATGCATGACACATATCTGACCTCGTATTTCCGTGATTTGTGAAACAGGAAGAGGAAGTCAGTCAAGATTCTCACAAATGAGTTACAGTAGAAAGATACGCCCTTCAGAGAGAAATATTTAAACCATCCCTAAGGAAAACTGCTCCCTTTAAAGGAATTACTAGAATAGAAAATAGCAGGTTTCCGATCAGTGGATCTCAGAAAGTTCCATCAAAACATTCAAGATAACCAAGAAAATGCTGTTGAGATCGGTTGGTTTGCTAGCGTATATCACCATATTGTCCAGCAGTATGTAATACGGGATGAAAGATGATTTTAATAACAGAGTATCTGTCAGAATCTCAAAGATAAAGAACTTCCAATTGAACGCAGATGTGTTCACGCCATCATTTTTATAACCTGGGTTCATCCGTGGTACATTCAACACGGACCACTTTTGATGACTGGTAGGAGAACTTGGTTTGTGTAATTCACAAATCTATCCCTCCTCACCCGTCCACCGCCTCGCTGAACTGCCCGGCATCTCTTGCTGTGGCTTTTCTAACTCCCATGTTCCTGTCTGCCTTTCTCCGCGAGTAGCAGTGCGGTTCTCGTTTCGTTGTTGAGTGGTTTTCCCCTCTGTGTTACACATGTAATCAAATCGCCATCCAAACCACACACCTCACCACAATGTCAGCGAATCACCATCACTCGCTACCAGAGCTGTGACCAATCACATCAGGCCTGTCCGTCACACGAGGGGTGAATCGTGGGGCGAGGCATCCACATTAATCATACCTGACAGGGTTAATGGACGCCTGACGTCCCCCCTCAATTACCAGACCCAGGTTCTGATATTAACGCTGAGAGAAGAACTGGATTTTCCTAGCAGCGGTTCTTCCAGGTTTCTGATTTTTAAAGTGACATTTTTTCCAAGACTTGAATTGAAGCAATTTTGTAATTTGACCTTTTTTATGCATTATTGATGCTGACATTCACACTATACCTTAAATACCTGTTAGCGTGAACAATATGTTTCTTTGTGTAGATGTGTTTAAAATTGTATTTGTAGAATGATTTGTTTAAGCCTAATGTTCTGAATGGGATGTGAAACACCCAAATGCTGTTTTGATGGCATTTTGGAGATATGGTAAAGTACATTTTATTTTATTTTATTGATTTCCTTAATATATTTATTTTATTATTATAATCATTATTATCTTTTATTTTTTTATTGTGCATTTTATTATAATTACTTTTGTTTTATTTCTAATAAATTTAATATTTTATTATTTTTTAATTAATATTTTTTATTCATATTATTAAATTGACCCCAAACAGAAACAATGTTACTAAATTAGATAAGTAGTATTTCTAAACTCTCTGCCCAGCTTAAAAAAAATTAAAAAAAAAAATGAATGAATTGATTGGATAAGCATTAATACATTTGAGTTTTATTGACGTACACAACAAATCTTTTTTTTTTTTTTTACTGCTAAATTGATTAATAAGTGTATTTCTTTACTTATTTTGTTTGTCTGTTTGACCGAGCGACCAACCCAAAATAGAAACAGTGTTACTATAAATCTAATTTCTAAACCATCTGCTTTGTGCTACAACAGAATAACATTTCCTCTGGTTTTTAATTAAAGAAAAAGAAACATATTACAAGAATCTAAAGAAAAGGGTTAATTTTAAAATTCTTGTTATTTTAAAATTTACAGCACTGGGATCTCTGGTACTCAGCACATAAAAAAGCACTGTAATTTTTCACAGAAAATGTGGTTAAATAACATCATTACTTTCATTATAATGCTAATATTTACTGTAATTGTAGTAAGTAGTTATCTCACATGGCATGTAGAAATGAGATCAAATTCAAATTATGTTCATGAATTTCATTACATTTGAGGTCATCTGGTAATGCAACACATATTTTCATTCAAAGCCTTGTTAGTGTAGTAATTGCTCTAAAATACGACCTTGTTCTTGGCTTGCGGGGTTTTCATCAGTTTCACTATGTCTCTGGAGAAGAGTGCTGCGGGAACATGCAAGTTTGAATATACCCATAACTCAACAAATTTCCAGCGCTCCTATGTCTGGGTACATGGTGTTCTGCACAGAATTAACATTTGGAAACAATGTCACAGGAACATATCACCACACAATAGTTCAACCGCTCTGTTCTATACACACAAATACACCTTGTGAGCCATGTTTGAGAGGAAATGGGTTGCTCTAAACAGTGATCGCTTGAGTATATCATGTGTACAGTGGAAGTCTGTGAAGCCCTCATACTGTAGCCATTACGCTGCATATGTTAGCATTCAGAGAACTTCCTAAACATTTCCCATAATTGACCTTAAAGGCAGTGTTACTATAACCTGACAGGAACCATTCTGCATTCGCTGTGGCACTACTGGATGTCAATTGCAGTGGGAAGTGTCAAATTCACACATGTGGTACCTTACACGATGGAGGTTTATGTTTACACAATCAGTGGTTTTCTTGGGGTTTGCTCTTAGATGAACAAGAATAAACTAAACCCTGATTGCGCTTCTGACAGCACATTTTGGGTGGAATTGGCTATTTTAACAGCGTTCGCTGATAGAGTGGTTTATTTGTGCGCACTGTCTGCATTGAATCAGAGAACATTAAGCAAAGCATCAGCTAACGGTGCCAACCTGCCCAAAAAATGAGTGCTGAACCTAATTTGAATGACGTATTTCCCCAACTCACAGGCTGGTTCTGAGTGCTAGGTTGTGGAGGATGTAGCAGAATACAGCAATGTGGCATATCGAGAACTTTTTATTTACTCTTAACACCCCTATCTATGTTAAACAGAGAGTGTGGTCATTAGAATAAATGACATTAATCACCAACAGAGTAACCGTTTAGTGGATTCACCCCGTGTGATCTTTGTTTACGCGCAGGGTAATCTTATTCATCTGGGTTTTAATTGTTTTTTTAAAGTCAATCTCAGTGATGAAAGTTTGGATTTGAGAATATCTATCTAGCTCTGAAGATCAGAAGCTCGGATTGTACTCATCCTTTTATTCTCCTCCATCCTTTCACAGAAGACAAGAGCCAGTAACACTCTTCGAACACACCCCTTCCTCTTCCCCCTCGCTCCTCAACTCGAAACATGTGCGGGTCTGATTTCCATGCCCTCGGCAAACCCCTCCACCGGGAGCTTTTGTGGAAAACTTCATACTTTTAGCAATCATTTGTGGCCGACTAATTTGCTCCCTAGTTTGAGTTTACATTCCGCAGTGTGACATGATCTATTTTTGCAGAGATCCGGAGTGAGAGAGCGCTTACATGTCATGTTTGGCCTCCAGACCTGGAGAAAAGAAGGAGTGAGATATTTACATTTTAAATGCACAGTTCTAACACTGCTTAACTAAATCACAAGCGTAATCTCTCTCACACCCTCTCTTTAACATCAGTCTGTATACATTATGGAAGGCTTAAGGCCAATTTATACTTGTGCGTCGAGGGTACGCACGTAGGCGACGCCGTCGTGAGCATTTATACTTCTCAGGTCTTGGTTGCTCTGCAGTACTGCTCCGAAACGCTAGTTGGCGGCGGAGGGTTTTAATGTTCCACTGTGTTTAGATTCCTCACGGCTAGGTTACTGCAAGCAATGGCGACTGAAAGAGAGCGGATCATGTTAGAGTTGGAGCTTATTGAGGTGGAAAAATAGTTAGTTTTAGTAATTTCACTAAAATTAAAAGGCAGAAATGAGAGAAGACTTCGCAGGAGATGGTACGTGCGGAAATGCGTAGGAGGAAATGCGATGCTACCAAGCCGACCAATCACAGATCTTGCGGTCCGCGTCGTCGCAATGTGTAGTTACATGTTTGAGTAGGTGCGCGTCAGGCTACGGTGAAGGGTACACGTTATGGTACGCGTCTGTGCGTACACTGTAAAATATAACCGTGATTTTAACGGTAAAATACTGTAAAAATGCTGCAGTGCAAAACTGTTAATTGGTAAACAGAAAGTTTCCGTACTATACACGCTAAATAACTGTGATATAATTTACAGTAAAATACTGTTAAATTTACAGTTTTTGAAAGGGAAAAAGAACAAATGATTGTATAATTTACAGTGAAAAAACGTAAATTGACATTCCCACAATTCCCTGCGTCACACTTCACATTTTATGTATTTTTGTTGATAACTATAGTTTCTTATAGTTTTATTTTTCTAATCAGTTATGTATATTAGGGTTTTATGTTGCATTTAATGTTGTTAAATTAATGGTTATTGCATTTTTTTTATTTCATGTGTGTTACCATGATGGTGCTTAATGTTTGTGTGAATGAGACTTGAATGAGGCTTTTTTAAATAAGTATTGCTTTACACAAGTATTCACTTGTGATGAGCTGTGATTGCTCATGTAACTCTCATCACTGCTGTGATGATTGTTGGTTGTCAGTGGTGTATTACAATGGTCTAAAATAGATATCAATACATCAATAAGTTGGTAAATTAACTATTTATCAGAAAATAAAATACGGTTAATTACTGTAAATTTTAAGTTAAGTCTGTAAAACCATTAACGTTCCTACCGTATTTTTAATGGTAAAGTTCTGGCAACCACAGCTGCCGGTTTTATACCGTAAAATTTACGGTTTATTTTTACAGTGTACGCCGTACCTACTGTGCGGCTACACAGAAGTATAAATTGGCCTTTACCTTAAAGCCTAACCGCTGTTATGAAGCGAAACTTTGACTGAATGGTGAAATTTTGTCAGTTTAAATTTAATGAATGTCTTGGATTGAACATGACAATGAAGATCATGTAAATTTACATCTGAAGAAATGCTTTAGGATGACCTTTTTGACCATGTTTGGTATGTGGATTCTCCATCTAGTCAATCGAGAACTTGTGCAAGGGGAGTTTATTTTTATTTTTTTGGATGCTTCCCTCCATCCAGAACAACAGTGGGAGATTATTACTTGCCTCCTTCTCTAAACCCTATTAGAGCATTTTGAATATCCAGCATTTGGTTTGTTTCTTTTACGTGGCTCTTGGATGTGTCCATTTGTAAGGTCACTGGCAGAGCCTCATATGTCCTACCGTCTCAGGAGTTTCGTACTGGAAAGTGGCTTGTCCCGGCCAAGCCAAACGGGATGACGTAGGTTTATTTGTTATGGTCAGTAATCCATTTATCCTGTCATCCCAAACCGCACACACGCCCACACCCTCACCCCGAAACCTCAGAACTCTGTACGCTTTCTTTTGGCAAAGTTTAAGCAAATATCAGCGCAGGCTGGGTCCCCTTGTTAAACACACTCTCTGATCTTTGTGTTTCCTCCCCTCTCTCTTTCTCTATCATCTCTTTCACCCTTTGTCCACTTTCACAACATTTTCTGATGAATGCAGTGGCCAACTTCTATCTTATTGATTTATTGATCAATGCTTTGTGTGTGTGTGTGTGTAAAAGTGAACCAGACTGCTTGTGTATTCCAGCTCTGTTGTGAGGTTTTAGGGTTTGTCTCTCCTCTCTTAAATGTGTGTGATCTCTCACCAGCTGAGGTAATAGTTTAGCATAGTCACCAGAGTGCCTCTTCAAAAGTCACAGGTGTTTATCTTAAAGTGGCTCTGAGATAAATGAGTGGCACTTTACATTCACCAGTCCGCTGTGGTCTAGACGCGTCCCCTGCCAGCCCCAACCCATTATGAATAACAACAGCTACGTTTAGGTCCTATTCCTATCCACCCTCATTTCCACTGCAAACAATGCAATCAAGCTATTTTTAACTTTGTTCACTAACAATTATAACATTAAAACTGAACATTAAACATATAATGTGGTCAAAAAGTATGAGCACCACCTTGAAATTTTGTATTTATTTTTAATAATTTTAGTTTTGAGGCAGATAGTTATGACGAGAATATATTTTGTAATGCAGGACAATTAATTTTAATATTAGAAGAAAACAAAAACTAGTTATCGAATTACTTTGATCCCTGTGTATAATAATGATAAACACTGTTTTATATGCAGATGAATTAAATGTTGGGTTCCCTGAGGAAGAGCATAGTTAGCCTAAAGTACAGAACAGAACAAGTTTTCTTGTGTTTGAATGTAATTATTTTATCTGAGCCATTTGGTGTCTTACTCTCAGTGGGATTCAAAATCACCCCCAGTGTGTGCTCTCATTCAATCGCTTTCAATCTCGTGTCCCGTTCTGTCCATTTGCTGTTACAGTGCTGAATTTCAGTCATTGTGAGCTGTGCTTCAACTACCTTGATAACAGAAGTGAAAGATCACAAGTTGTAAGTGTGAAACACCTCGTCACAGCAGCACATTGTGAAGGGTGACAATGTAACGCTGTGGCTTGTGATTTGTTCAACTCGACACATTACTTGGACAGTAGCACCCATTTAGCCCACAACACAGACCTAGTCTGACATACACTGATAAACACTAATTTCCTGTGTTAGGGAACCTTTTGTAAGCTACTCATAATTTTAAGTAGTTGATTAAATGCTCAGTCTAGTCTTTTGATAAAGATGTTAGTTACAAAAGAAGCTACAACTATGTGATTTATTTTTACACTATCAATCAGTAGTTTGGATTAGGGAAGATTTTCCAATGTTTTTGCAAGAAGGCCAAGGCTGTGTTTATGTGGTCAAATATGTAGTAAAAGCTGTATTTTGTCATTATAAAAAATTATAATATTTTCAAATGTAAATTATCCCTGTGCTGCAAAACTAGTTCTCAGTGTCACATGATTCACCAGAAATCATTCTAATATGATGATTTGGTGCTCCATTGACATTTGTTATTATTATAAATGTTGAAAACATTTTGTGCTTTGAATAGAACATAAAAAAAAATAAATTGTATGGACATGTTTGGAGTATATTTATGCACTCAAAAAAATTATATGTTGGCTTGAATTAACTTTTTTATGTCAACAGGTTACGTTAAACAAACATAATTTGTTCATGTAACTTCGACATAATGGAATTTAGTCATTTTCAGCGATGAACACTGAGCTAAAGTTAATGAGATAATTAAATGAATAATTAAGGGATGATTGATCAGTTATTGAAGACCTGATGGTAACAAGCAGAATCACTGAAGGAGAAAACCAGAATTTGCAAGTCACCATTATGGTGATACAGTGTGTGTTTTAGTTGGGCTTTTAACTTTAACACTGCTTCAGTGTGCATTTCACTCTGCTCAGAGCTTAATTGGGTCGCTTAAAATAAATTATTCCATGGTGTTGAAGTTACATGAAAAAATTATGTTTGTTTAACGTAACCCAGTTATGTGGAACCTGTTGACATAAAAATAATAATAATAATTATTGAACCTGTTAACATAAAAAAGTTAATTAAAGCCTTTTATATATATATATATATATGTTATTGTCACTGCTCATGACAATCTTTTTTTTTTTTTTTTTTTGAGTGGGTGCTTTTGTGGTGTTGAAGGATGATATTATCCTCACATTGTTGAATGCTCAGGATGAGGATGACATTGACTGGATTTTGTTTAGTTTTTATTGTGTCCTGCCTGGGTGGAGTTTGCATTTGTGTGTTCTGAACCACAGATATGTATCCTTGTGTGGGATAGGTGGATTGATAGATGGCTGGATGGATGGACGGATGGACAGATTTTCAATTGTTTGACATGACTGCAGGCCATTGTGCATGGGTCCAGAGTTAAACACATCAAATGAAAAAAAAACACATTGCCACACCTTCTCTAAAATCACAGCGGCTCAATGGTGTCAGAGACATTCGGCATAGGCTTGTCTTCACTCCCGTTTGAACCAGGGTCACAGGCAGGCGTCAGGAGGCTTGTTTGTTATAAGGTTCATATTGGTCTTTTTTTATTGACAGTCTAGAAGCTTCTGTTTGAACAGGGTCCCTGCAGAATGAAAAGGCGGTATGTGGACTGCAAAGAAGCCAGTGATAATTGCTGCTCATGACAATCAGATGATAGAGTGCTTTAACTGAGACTCGCAAGCTCCGCGACTCCCTTAAACACCTTTGCGTGCTCGCAAACACATGCACAGACTGATGTCTGCCCTGCATGTTGTCTTCCACACATGTACGGGGATGACAAAAGGGTTTAGATATTGCGCACGAGAGGAGGGATGTTGACACACATGTTAGGTGTGTTTTAAGTTATGAGACTTTATGCCCCATGCTGAAATAAAAATACAGAGAAAATACAGTAGCTTCAAAATGTATTTGGACCGAAAAGAAGCATCTGCAAGCAAAAAAAACAAACAATTTTTTTGCAATAATTCAAAAAAATTGGGTCTCATAGGTCATTTTTGGAAGACTAATGAAATTTCATTTCTGTTTCAACATATATCTAAACATTGTAATAACATGTAACAACATGTAATTAACATGTAATGAAGTTATGGAGCAGCCTGTACTTACAGATTGTAATTACACATGTAATAGGCAGCTACTGTTACACGTGTAACAGGCCGAGTCGGTTACATACGTGTTACTTGGTACAATGTAATTATATAAAAAATTATGTTGTACTACTCATTGTAACAACAACTATTTAAATATGTTACTAAGGTGTGAAAAAAGCCTGCAGTTCCACATGGTCATTTTGTACCTTCTAAAATAGTGTATCAGGGTGTACTTAAGTGTACTTCATATTTATAAGGTTTGTAGATACACATGAAGTACACTTAAGTAGGCTACAATCTTCATACACTTTATTTTACGTAGCTTATCCCTGTGTAATATTATGTAATTGCAATGTAATTAGGAAGCTACCGCATGCATTTATGCTGTGAACGAGGGAGTTAAGCCTAAGTTAAAATTAACTACATATGGATAAGGTTTGTAGATACACATATAGTACACTTAAGTACAATCTTGATACACTTTATATTACGAAGCTTATACCAGTTTAATATTATGTAATTGCAATGTAATTAAGAAGCTACTGCGTGCATTTATGCTGTGAACGAGGGAGTTAGGCCTAATTCAAACTAAAGTATATATGGATAAGGTTTGTAGATACACATGAAGTACACTTAAGTACAATTTTGATTCACATTATTTTACGTAGCTTATACCTGTGTAATATTGTGTAAATTGAATGTAATTAAGAAGCTACCGCATGTGAAGCTGTGAACTAGTGGGTTAATTCAGATGGATAAGGAATGTAGATGCACATGAAGAACTTAAGTACTTGATACACTTTATTTTAGAAGGTACAAAATGACCATGTCTAACTGCTGTCTTTTTACCTTTGTAACATATTTAAGTACTTGTTAAATTGTACCAAGTCATTAACACGTATGTAACCGACTCGGCCTGTTACACGTGTAACAGTAGCTGCCTATTACATGTGTGTGATTACAATCTGTAAGTACAGGCTGTTCCATAACTTAGTTACATGTTAATTACATTGTGTTGCATGTTATTACAATGTTTTCTGCTAAGTAATTAAGTAATTACTCTGTATCACGGACACCGTAAAATAAAGTGTTACCCTTTTTTTGTAATGGTATATATCTTATGTTTTATCATTTAAAAAAACAAAAACAAATATAATTTAATGAGCTGTTTATTAAGAGAGAGAGACAGAGAGTGCAGAAACCTGATCTTGTGTGATATTCTTCTGAAAACGAAGCATTCGTACATTTTCAGTGTGGCTCGGATGTCCAAATGTTTTAGGGGCACTGTCTCTCCTGTAAAACTTGAAAGAAACTTACAAAGAAACACATGTTTTTCCACAAGTAAGCAGATTCAAATGGTTTCAGACACTAGAAAGTAGACAATACACACATACGATAGCATGTGATTTGTGAAGATATTCGACATGGCACAACCCATGTGTTTTCTTTTGTGAGTGTTTGAGCGATCTGATCACAAAATGTTTGGGGGCCCATTTTACGCCTGTATTTAGCAATGAGCACTTGTGATCAGTTCACTCAAAGCAGATGTTAATTCCAGGTGTAAATGGGATCTAAATGTCTATCGGGGATTTAAAAGAGAGTCTCTCTCTCTCTCTCTCT